>CABHPQ010167308.1:0-13435 GCA_902168405.1 Peromyscus aztecus | reverse complement strand
AGTGTTATGACGGCCTTCAGTCTTGCAGCAGATCCACTTTGTTGTTGAGGCCAGTGGTTGTCTGCCGAGAAGGACTCTGAGAGCTGCTCTTGAAACAGGGCCTCATGTCAGCTGCTGTTCCTCATTTGTTATTCTTTAGATCAGGACAAAGAATCGCAGTTGCAGATTCTCTAGATTTTTTTTTTTAATGCACCTTTCTACATTTCCCATGCCCCTGCTGAACTCCCTAGTTGTTTTTTTATTTTTTTGTTTCCTCTCCCCATTTGTTTGCTTTTTAAGTTGATTTACCCACACCTAATTTGATAGCAATTGTTATTAGCTCCCCATTTTTCTTTCTTTCTTTTTAAGATTTATTTATTATATATATATTATTTATTATATATATATTATATATATATACACACACAGTGTTCTGTCTGTGTGCCAGAAGAGGGCACCAGATCTCATTATGGATAGTTATGATCCACCATGTGGTTGCTGGGAATTGAACTCAGGACCTCTGGAAGAGCAGTCAGTGCTCTTAACCACTGAGCCATCTCTCCAGCCCCCCACTTTTCATTTGTCTCTCCAAGCATTCAGTTTTGTAGAAATAGGGATTCTTTTTTATGTGAGTATTTCGGGACTTTCTGTGATTTTTTTTTTTTTTTTTTTTTTTTTTTTTTTGTCATGAGCTTTCATAGCAAAGAAAATGGTTTGGGGTCATCATCCAACAGCTCACCTGGTGTGAACAAAAACTTTGCCTGCATTCCAGAGAAAGTCTCTAGCTGTAGCCATTGACCAGCATGCATTTCAGCAGCCTGTGCAGTCCGTCTGCTGCACTGGTTAGCACATGCCTACCATGTAAATCTTGGAAGGCTTGCTCTGTTCTGAAAGTGATAAGAATCAAGCAAATGGCAAAAGAGCAAGAAATCAGAGATTGCCATGGTAACCTTCTGATTTTATTCAGATGGTCTCAGGAAAGAAAAAAAAAAAGTCTATTAGCCAGGCACAGTGGTGCATGCCTGCAGTCCCAGCACTGGGGAGGTCAAGGCAGGAATATCACAATTCAAGGCCAGCTGGGACTATACAGTTTCCAGAAACAAAACCAAACGGGCTGGGGATGGCTCAGTGATGAAAGCATCTGCCGTGAAAGTGTCAGGACCTGTTTAGATCCTCCGCACCTCCATAAACACTGGGGGAGTGGGGTGCTGCCTGTAATCCCAGATCACCTGAGGAGGAGACCGGCTCTCTGGGACAAGTGGCTAGACTCGATGGATCTGCGAGCTCTGGGCTCAGGGAGAGACCCAGCCTGAGAGTGATCAGGGAGACAGCCGACATCACCTCACACACATGTGGACATGCATCCACCACATACCACACACGCATAACCCATGGAAAAACAAAAGCAAAAACAAAAACCATAAATATTACAAACCTCAGCCTCCTAAATGAAAAAGTAAGTTTCATTTTTAAATTTATTATATACCTAAAATAGTAAAGAAAGAGTATTTCTTATGAATTAATCTAATGAAAAAAATCTTAACTATATCGCAAGCTTATTGCTGTCAATATGCCAGCAGCATTTTATACGTGAATATTCTCTTTCCCACCCATCCGCACATATTTACATAGCCGCTAGCGTCTGTAGTTGTTATTGGTACAGTAACAAATGACATGGAAAAGGTGCCTGTCATGGCGCTCAGTGAGTCGCAGCATGAAATCAGATCAACAATGGGGAGGAAAATGTTTTGTTCTGGTGAAGGAGTGTTGTTACAGGGAGACTTAACCCGTAGAGAGGGCTGTACGTTTGGGTCTTTTCTGTTCTTTGTTTCTGCCATACACACTCCTTGTAGAAGCCTTATCCAGTATAAACTATCGGCGGTCAGCGTCTTTAAGCTGAAAATCAGGGTATCCCCCAAGCTTCCCCCTCTCAATTCTACTTCTGTGATATTTCCATGTGGCAGATGTTGCTATAAATCAAATGGATGGTTCCAAATAGAACTTCCAGCCTGGGGAGTTCTTTTTCTTCAGGGGCTGCAAGGGTCTCAATGTACACACTTACAGCCTTGTTGCCGCAAAGATCTGTGTGGTAGGACCCCAAGGAAATGACTGTCTGCTCACACCATCAGAGGCAAGACTGTGTCTTCTTTTGCTGACATTGCAGCTGTCTGTGCAGGCTTGCCGTGGGTCTGCAGTAGGAAGACCATGACCGGGTCCCATTAGTTTAAAACAAACCTCTCCACTCTCCTCTGAGCCTGCACAGCTGTGGGGAAGGGTCTGTCTCCTGTCCCTGGGGTAACGAGTGAGGCGCTCTCCTCCTGTGACTGTAGGACATTTCCCTGCTCCTGTGGCTTTCTCTCCCCATCCTGCTCAGCCCACCCCTGATGCTGCCCTGTGTTACTCTGTGAAATCCTCCAGCAGATCTCAGAGTTGCAAACATCTGGAAACAATAAATCTACTGACCTGCGTTCCCTACCCCCTTCGCTCTGTAACGAAGAGACCGCTTCAGATTGTCCGAGGGTCCATGATTTCTGAAATATGATAAGGGGGAGAGACCAATGTGTCTGAGGTTTCCAGGCAGGCCTTTCCGATTTCCAGTAATAAAGGGGAGGCTCCATGGATCTTTCCTCTATTTGTATTTGCTTTTATCTCTGCCCAAAGCCATCATTTGTTATTATTACCTACAAAACTACGGTGTGGATCCTTCTCACCATAATGGGTTGGATGCTTGTGGGGCCCCACGTCAGTGTGTTTCTTCTGATGGGAACAGCCCTTACCAATTATTAGCACAGAATTGTAGCCCCTGGGTGGTTCACACCCTCCGTTGCTACTAAAGTTGGCACTGTGGGCAGCCAGGAGGAGCTGCCCACACCATGAACATCCATTGTCTGGACTCCTAAGTGTTCAGGTCAGACTAAATTACAAGCACAAACAGCAGGCACGCTCTCTGACTTGTAGGGTGATAGTTAAGGAGAAGACCCAGTCTCCCCCAAATTGACCTGGGGCAATACGGCATGGCGAATGTGGGCTATGGCAACTTGGAGGGAGGGCGTTCTCCTGCCTTCTGAGAGGTGATGCTGGGCTGGAGCTGAGGTGTAAGAGCGTGTCGACCTCTGTCTTAGCCAGTTTTGCTGCTGTGTGGTGACACTGTGACCAAGACAACTCTTAGAAAAGAAAGCATTTAATTGGGGCCTTGCTTACAGTTTCGGAGGCTTAGTCTGTTATCATCATGGTGGAGAACGGTAGCACACAGGCAGATGTGGTACTAGAGAAGTGCCTGGGAGTTCTACATCTGGATTTGCAGGCAGTGGAAATAGAGAGAGACTGATTGGGCCTGGCATGGGCTTTTGAAACCCCAGAGCCCACCACCACTGACACACCCCTCCACCAAGGCCACACCCCCTAGTCCTCCTCATCCTTTCAGAGTCCCTTTCTGGTGACTAAGCATTCAAATGTGTGAACTGATGGGGGCCATTCTTACTTAGCCACTACTACCTCGGAAAGGGTGTAAGGGCTCAAGGAGAGCTGGAGCAAGCCTGTGAGGAAGGGCACAGCCTAAACCCATGTGACAGAGGACCCATCTCAAGAGCCTTGCAGAAGTCTGTGGGATTGGAGCTGGTCCCACAGGCAGCCGTTGCAGGGTATCCGGCAAGGGGAACAACAGTGGTCACTTGGGAAGGCAGTGCAGATGGTTCCTTGAAGAGAAGTGCCACCGGGTACCCCTCCCTAGCTCCAGGCTCAGAATCTTCTGGATGGATAGCACCCTGATAGTCTCAGTTCACCCAGTCCGTGGCTGCCCTTGGTTCAGTGTGGTCTGTGGGAACCAGCACGTTGGAGTGTTCTCCCACAGCTCCAGGACCACAGGGCCCCAGGCGGGCGGCCGAGCTGAAGGCCAACAGAGGGCTGTAACTCTGCCTTGTCTTCACTTTTTAAATGGAAACACCATGGTGGCTGTGGGGATTGTTCATCAACTGTCACGCAGTAAATTCATACAATGGCACTCTCCACACCATCGCAGGGTGTTCTGCTCAGACACTTTTGGGGGTTTGCTGTATGGTTTCTGTTGTCCTCTTTCCCTGGGGATCAGATGGGACCCTAGCACCGGGGGCTTTGCCGTGTCGTGTTCCATCTGGGTCTTGTTGTATTTACGGCCCACAGGTTTTAAAATTCATCCTGCGTCTCTATTGTTACTTGGCCGACCTGCTTTGCCTAGACCCCCCTGACTTGTCGGCAGTGTGTTCCCGTGGGGCCCAGACACCGTGGCTTGTCTCCTGGATGATATATTGAAAAAAGAAAGAACAAAAGAACCGTCTTTCTTCAGAAATAACTGGCCGTAATTTGAATACTGAACACCCGAATTCATCATGGTTTTTTCCCTTAGGAAAAACCGATTTAAGCCCATATGCACACGGAAGGTTGGGGATACAGTGCCAGCCTGGCTCTAGTCTAGGTTTTATTTTTAAGGAATGGAAAAACGAGTTCCTAATGGTTCAGAAAGCAGGGTTTAAACTAAAAGCGGCGAATTCCCTGGGTGGGGGAGGGGTGACGTTTCATGTAATTTTTTCCTTGTGTGTGGAGGTGGCTTTTGTGCTGTGCTTAAGCGCAGATGAGTGCCCTGTTTTTACGGTGGCTGGAGGTGGTGGCTTCCCACTTGTGAGATGGACTCTAGTGAGGATGTCTAAGGATGTGATCTGGGTAGCGGTCAACCCGACTTGTGTCTTGCGTTGATTCTTGGTTCATCAAGCTGGTAAGCTTGGTGTATCACCTGATTTTCTTGTAGCCCAGGTCTTAGGTATTTATGGGGCGTCTAGTGTGTGTGTCACATTGCTACTCCCGAAGTATTTTATCTCAACTTCCATCGGTAGCCGTAGCCAATGTCCTCAAGGCTCCACTGTTTATATTTACTGCTTGGCATTTCCTCAGCCAAGAGCAGTGAGAATGCCATCGATCTCATTTGCATAGCCTTGGCACTGGTAAAGCATTTTTACATCTATCGCCATGTTTGTGTCCCACCCGAGCCCTGCCTTCTCTCAGGGGAGGTGGTTGCTGCTTGGCTGTGGCCTCTGTGGATGGTGTTGCAGAGGCCAATGCTGTTTGTGTTCTGACGTCAGTTCTTGCAGAGGCCTTTGCTTAGCGAGACAGTCTGTCGCTCCTGCAGCAAACCCTGTAATGGGTAAACGCGGTCGGTTGGTCCCCAGTTCTTCGAGGCACGTGCTTTCCTCCTGGGATATACCCAACAGGGAGCTCAGCACAGTTTGTTAGCTGAAGGCCTCACGGGTCAGATGACCGTTGTTTCTGTTACTTTTTCACTCAGAGGCACTTCGTTTAGGAAGCTAAAAGACTATGTATAAGAAGCTAAAAGACTATGTAGTTTGGAGTAAAACATATGTATAAGATTGCAAATTGCTCATTTGGGGATTTTCCTCATTAGCTGGAAGTAATTGGTGTCAGATTGTCAGTTTTCTAGCCATCTTAAAAAGACTTGATAGATAGATGCTTGAGAATTACATGGATGGGTAGATTTGTAATTTCAAGGTGTAATTTCAAATAATTACATATTTCCTTAAGTTAGAATAGTATATCTAAGTCTGATAGATATAGGAACCCATCCTAATAATACAGATTTTGTTGTTGTTGTTTTAGGTTCAGGGGTTGCCTAATTTTTCCTCTACCCATATATACAATAGCTGCTTTGCCTTTAAGAGCTCAGCTGAAGCTGGGCGGTGGTGGCGCACGCCTTTAATCCCAGCACTCGGGAGGCAGAGGCAGGTGGATCTCTGTGAGTTCGAGGCCAGCCTGGTCTACAGAGTTGAGTTTCAGGACAGCCAGGACTACACAGAGAAACTCTGTCTTGAAAAACAAGCAAAGAGTTCAGCAGAGTCATTGTGGTAACTTAAAACAAATGAGGAAAATATATTGAGCGAGCAAGTGTGGGCCTTATGAAGGGCATATTGCTGATGGCTGTTAAGTATGTTATTTTTAAAAAGATGTTTATTTATTTTGTGTGTGTGTGTGTGTGTGTGCGTGTGTGTGCGTGCCTGAGTGCATGTGTGTGTACCACATGCATGGAGGAGCCCTTGGAGGCCAGAAGAGGGGGTTAGAGCCCCTGGGGTTGGTGTTACAAGCAGTTGTGAGTTCCCTTGTGGATGCTGGGAATTGAACCCAAGTTGTCTTCAAGAGCAGCCAGTGCTCTTAACCTCTGAGCCGTCTCTCCAGCCCCTTAACACATTATTTATGCTTAAGTTAAAGTATGTTACTCTGCAGCTAATCCAATAAGTACAGAGGGACAACAGATGAATGCGCAGAGGATGCTCCTGGGACACATCCTCGGTATCCAGGGACTGAAAGACGCTAATGAGACTTTCCTCAGGACTGAATAAAGATGCTGTCTTGGTTCTGTTATTTCCTTCTTTGATTTCATGTTGGAATTTTGATCTTTTTAGAAGTGAATATGAAAAAATTTTACTCCTTTGTCATTTGGTGCCAAAATAAAGACCCAGGCTCTAGGATTGGGGAGATGGTTCAGTGGTCAAGAGTCCTGGCTGCTCTTGTTGAGGACCCAGGTTCGTTTCCTAGCACCCACTCTGTGCCTCGAAATCATCTGTAACTACTTCCAGGGGATCCAATACCCTGTTCTGGAGTCACAAATACCAGGCATGCACACAGATACATGTACATACATTCATACATGTTAAAAAAAAAAAAAAAAAAGACCCAGACTCAGCCCAGTAGAGTGGTGTACATTTTTAATACTAGCATGTAGAGGATAAGGCAAGAAAATTAAGGTTTGGGACCAGCCTGGGCTATATAGCAAGACCTTGATTCAAGTCATAACAACCAAAAGCCAAGCTGGACTTTGTGAACTTGGTGCTTACAAGCTCTTGGATTGTGGAGAAGGGTGACCTTGCGGCTAGGGTGCGCTTCATGTGTCCAGGGCTGCCGTGTAGATCTTGAACACATCCCTGCCTGCACCTTCAGGATGTCCCACGGCTGCCGTCTTTGCTCTGTTCTCACTGATTCCTTGCAGGAGGGAGGCATCCAGAGGCGGTAGAGATGGTGTTAAGTAGAAACAACCCTGCTCCTGCTGTTTTCCTCTGCAAAATGTGAGTTCACAGCATCCCAGTGTGGAATTCTCCATTAAAGAAATGCCTGGGGAGCTGGCTGCCTGCTCTCGCAGAGGACCAGAGCTTGGTTCCCACCGCCATGGGCCTGCTGCACAGGCGTGAGAGTCTGGGTTTGGTCCCCAGCATTCATCTCAAAAGCCAGGCATTGGTAGTGTGCACTTGTAATCCCAGCACTGGGGAGATGGGTCCAGGCAATCTCTAGGGATCGCTGGCCAAGCAGCCTAGCTGAATCTGAGATCCCTATGTACCATGGGAGACCCTGTCTTAAGGTGTGGTGCTGGAGAGATGGCCTAATGGTTAAGAACACTTGTTGCTCTTGTAGAGAACCCAGGTTCGGTAACCTACACCCACATGGTAGCTCACAACCGTATGTAATTTCAGTTCTAAGGGATCTGATGCTCTCTTCTGACCTCCATGGGCGCCAGGTGTGCTATATATTTCTGGCCTCCACACATATGCACCCACAAATGCTCACACACTTACATGCATGCATCACACATGCATGCATGCACACAGGAGATGCCTTTAAGATAAGGAAAGAGGAAGCCATCTCCAGGCTTGTTGTGCTTTGCTGAAAGGGGTCTGCGAAGCACTGTGAGTCGCTGTTGTTTGAGGTGTCTGTTCGCTATATGGAGTGCTCCAGGAAGCTGTGTTCATAAGAGCAGGGCTTCTCTTCTGTAAGGGCAACAGGACTGTCAGAGGGGTGTGGGAGAGGGGAGCTTCTGCTTCTAGGAAATGTTTGTCCATCCCCAAGGAGTCCAAGTGACCAGTGGAGGAAAGGCAGCTTGGGTTTGTCATTTCCCATGTGGTGTTCCCGAGTCCAGGGGTGCATGGAAGAGCGGCCTGCCCTAGTAAAGGAAGCTCGTTTAATTAGAGAACGTGGCTGCCAGCTGGTCTGCCTTTTGTTTCCAAGCAACTCTTTGTAAACTATCCTTACGGTACCATTTGTCTCCCTCTGCTGGCAAGAGTCGTCATTGCAGACTGCCTTCCCCTTTACCCATCTGGATGTTGAGTATTAAGAGACTTTAGGTCACAAACCTAAGCCAACAAGCGTCACTTTTGAGGTGTAAAGTAATGCATTATGACAGCATCTCTTGCTCCTATGCATAATGTTTTTCGTGAAAGGATTTGAGAATACTCCTTATGACTCCGTGGTAGTGTCCAGCGGCATTCCTGATGAGCAGACCCCTCCAGACAGCTTCTTGTTTTTCTAAGTTTGTGTGTGTGTGTGTGTGTGTGTGTAAGTGCTTCGCTTGCATGTATGTATGTATACTACACGTGTTTCTGGTGCCCACAGAAGTCAGAAGAGGGCATGGATCCCTAGATTTAACTGGAATTAACAGACAGTTGTAAGCCATCATGTGGGTGCTGGGAACCAAACCCAGGCAGGTCCTCTGGAAGAGCAGCAAGTGCTCTTAACCACTGAGCCATCTCTCCAGCCCCTTAGGGCTGCTTTTTATATGTATGCAGGCTGGATTTGAGGAAACTGTTAAGACAGTTTGTAATGTCCTTAAAATGATGTCACCAGACATGGTCCTCTGCATCTCGGTATCATGAATGCCCTTCATTCCTCACCATAGGCTCAGAAGCTGAAGGCTAGAGAAGGTGAGCTCCCAGGGTCTGATTGTGGGTGTGGTATGGAGTGCACTGGTGTCCCCAGAGAGAACACTGTGTCCACCAGGAGTATGTGCTGTTTCTGAAGACTTCTCTTCTGCGGACCACTCCTTTCTAGAAATTCTTGATTCCTTTGGTTTCTGGTGCACTGAACTTTCAGAGTGGTCTGTTTATCTGAAGACTCCTGTTTCCTTCTGTGCTGTTTTTTCTTTCCCCCAGTCCCAGCCTGTCAGATGTTCTCCTGACAGAGACTCCGCATTCATGCCCGCATGTCACCGGACGGATGGCTGTCTGCGTCACCTCTCTGACTGAACATGTCCTAAGCTGATGTCCGCTGTCTCCAGCCCCCTGGAGCTGCTCTCCTCTGAGGCTTCTTCTGTCTTTCACACTCATCATGTTGAAAGGAAAACCTGTGTTTTATCTCCTGGAAACTTTGCTCCTTCAGGACACGCCCTTAATGTCACCTCCATGTTGGGGATACCCTGCCTCAGGCTTTCAGGCCACTACCTCTTCTCCTTTGGTTTCTTTTGTCTGCCTGGCTTCTCCCTTCCACTGATTTCCAGAGCTGTCCTTTCTTCCCGTTTTCTTTGCTGGGATCTGGACAGGTTGTCCTGATTTCGTGTACATGGCATCACTGGGTCCTTGTGCTTGGTCTCCTTAGATTCTTTAGAAATAGTGGCTGTCTGAATACCCAGAGGACGACCTTAAAAGCTGCCGTTTGGAATGATGCATGTGGAGCCTGGCCTTTCTCCACCTTCCCACTGCATCCTGCTGCTTCAGTGCAGCGAATGTGATCTCTTCTAGGCCTCGGGTAGCCTCTGTTCATCTCACAGTTTGATCTACAGCAAGCTCTTTGAAGCTTTTACAGTTTCCAAGGGCTGGAGGAAGCGCCCCTTTCCCTATAAAGAGCGTCTCACTTCACAGGTCTGGGACAATGGAGCAGGCAATCTGTTGGAATGGGTTTTGTCTTGTGGTCTTGCTATTTAATCCTTGTATTCTTGTTTAATCTTTCATAAGCATCTGTGATGAATTCTAAGTGTAAACAGAACCTGGCACCTGATCTGTTGCAGAGATGTTTGTTGAATTGGGTTGGTGGTCTTGCTGGCCGTCTTGGGTCAGGGGTCATGCTCTTCTGACCTCACGTTAACCACCTTGTTCCTGTGTGTTTTAGCTGCAGATCCCCAGTGTGAAAGGCTTCGATTTTGCTAAGCAGCACCTGGGTCAGCACAATAAAGACGACATACTGATTATCCATGAGCCCGCACCGCTGCCAGGACCTGTGAAGGACCACACCACACCCTCTGAAAACGGCGATGTGCCCAGCCCGAAGTCAAAGGTCCCTTCCAAGAACATCCGCCACAGAGGGAGGTTAGTATTGGGCTTTCTAGATTCTTCTCTGCTGCAGAGCATGTTTCAGTTTGCAGATCTGATTCTGGTATCAGAAGCGCCTGTGATGAGTATTGCCTTGAGCCTGCAGCCTGGGAGACTATTGACTTGTCCAGTGACACACATACACCCCAAAGAGTTCTCTGTCCCTTCTGCTGGGCTACCAGATGAGGCTGTGTGACTTCTTCCCCTAGAATGCTTGTTTGTGTTGAGTTGCCCCAGATTTGGTCAGCCAGCTAGAACTGTGTGTGTTCTGAGGTGAATGTCCTAGGCTTTGTGAAGATAATACAAGAAAGAATTTATGAAAAGTGAGTGGCAGGGGCCAGTGAGATGGCTTGACAGGTAAAGGTGCTTGCTGCCGAGTATGATGACCTGTATTTGATCCCTGGAACACGTGGTGGAAGGAGAGAACAGATTCCTACAACTTGTCCTCTGACCTCTACATGGGTGGTGTGGTACACATTGCCCCCCTCCCAAAATAGATAGATAGATGTCAAAAAATAAAATAAATGTGAAAGGACCTGTTGAAAAATAAAATTAAAAGTATGTTCAAGTTCGCGGTCCACTGCATGCACTCAGTCAGAAGGGCTCCTGTGCTTGCTCTGCTGGTGGCGGCTGGGACCTTCATCAATTCCTCCCGATGGCTCTGTTTTTCCCAAGCTGCGCATGCACATCACAGGCTCTCACCCACCCCCTCCTTGCCCATTCCCAGTCCACTTCCAATCCCTCGTGCCAAAACAAAGCTTGTGGAGAATTGTGTATTCGTTTTCCAAACTGCCAGGGAGGCCCTCGCTGCCCTCCGCCTGTGAGAAGAGCTGGAACGACCCTGAAGAAGAGAGCCAGGTCAGGGTTTGTGAGTTGACTTTAGTTCATAGCCTAGGCCCCGAGGCCGCCCACTGTCAGCCTCTCCTTGAGATTCAGAATCCTGACTTCTGATTGGCTGCTGGTAGTGAAAAAGCCCGTGTCCATATCAACATTCAACATCCAAACCCATGGCATCACTTCTGCCTCGGGGATGTGGCCTAGTTGAAGAATTTAACGGATGTTGGAGCCTGGTCCTTAGGAAAGAAAATGAATTATGCAGAGAGGTGCTCTTGGCTTAATTATTTCCCATGCCTAGAATGCAGCAGAGACGATGTAATGTGTTAGTAAAAGTTCTCAGAGAATGGCTTTCTCCCCAGTAGCCTCTCGATAAACAACAGCTGGCGCCTTCATCACAACCGTCTTTGAGGTGGATTCAGTTATCACGATCTGCTTTTCAGTCCCACCTCCATGCATTCAAGCAACTGCGGGTCACAAAGCTGAGGGGGGAAAATAGTGTTGATGGTGAATGTACATAGTCGTTCTTGTTATTATAGTGTTGATGGTGAATGTACATAGTCGTTCTTGTTATTATAGTGTTGATGGTGAATGTACATAGTCCTTCTTGTTATTATAGTGTTGATGGTGAATGTACATAGTCGTTCTTGTTATTATTCTTACAGCAGTTTGTGGCAGCTGTGTGCAGGGTTGTGTGAGGGGCTCTGAGCAATGTCGAGATGCTTACAAGAGCATGGTATAATTACAGGCAGACACTGAGTCATTTCCTATAAGGGACTCGAGAGCACCCAGATACTGAGGGATGACTGTGGAGAGAGTCCCTCAAGGGCACCAGAATGTATTAGCAATCCATGTTGCTGTTGAAGCTAGGGAGTCTATGGAGACAAGTGCTCACTGGTTAAGGCTGTTCCCTAGCCTGGTACGTCCTGGTTCTGTGTTACCCTTAATGTTCATTCGTGGGATCAGATCTCATTAGGGGTCATTGTTTCAAAGGTTTGGAGTTATTTGGGGTGACCCCAGAACTTCTCTAGCCTCTTCGGGTTCTCGGGTTCAATTGATGCTAAACCAGGCCAGAAGCCCAGGTGGTTCTTTTTAAATCCCCTCCCTCCCTCCCTCCCTCCCTCCCTCCCTCCCCCCTCCGTGTATCTGTATGTGTGTCCATGTGGAGGTCAAGGGACAATAATTGGGAGTCAGTCTCTTCTGCCATGTAGGTCTCAGAGCTGAGATCAAATTCAGGCCGTCAGGCTCTTGGCAAACACCGTTACCTGCCGAGCCATTTCACAGGCTGTTATTTTTAAGAGTAAGTTGTTCTGTTTGTTTTTTGTGATACTAAGGATTGAACCCAGGACTTTTCAGACACTGACTGGTGCTCAAACACTACCTACATCTTCAGCTCTGGAGCCCAGATTCTTTTCCAGCCAGCTTGTGTTAGAACCAGACTGTCTGTCAGGAAATGGCCAAGCGCCGGGGGCTCAGCCTCGGGCCCAGCAGCTATGGGAACTGCCTCCCTCCAGCACTTAGTTTTCTAGCGTTGGTTGAAATGCACCCTGCTTAGCAGGTTAGTTAGCCATGCCAGTCTGTCCTCAGGACACGGTGACTTTGGCCATAGTGTGGTCCTTGACTGTGGATGTGGATTGTTTTTTGTGGAAGCCTGCGACGTTTTAAAAGCCTTCCTGGCCTCTCTTCTCTGATGTTTCATTCTGCTTCCTGTCTGCAGAGTTTCTCCCTCAGATGCAGACTCTACAGTCAGCGAGGAGTCCAGCGAGAGGGACGCGGGAGAAAAGACGCCGGCCACTGCCCAGGAGAGCAAGGCCCACAGAGCTCCACAGAGTGGTCTGTCACAGTCCTTCCTTCCAGTGTTAACAGTTGTTGTGATCAGAGTCCCACAGGGCAGGGCATTACCCTACTGCAGATACTAAACTTAAAATAAAATAAAAAAAGGGGGGTGGGGGGACTTGGAGATGGCTCAGAGGTTAAGGGCACTAGCTGCTCTTCTAGAGGTCCTGAGTTCAATTCCCAGCAACCACATGGTGGCTCACAACCATCTGCAATGAGATCTGGTGCCCTCTTCTGGTGTGGAGGCAGAACACTGTACACAATAAATAAATAAACCTTTAAAAAAAATCTACAGTTGGGCCATGGTGGCCTCAATCACTGCAGTCAGGAGGCAGAGCAGGCAGATCTCTGAGTGCGAGCCCAGCCTGATATACAGAAAGAGCTCTAGGACAGCCAGGGCTACACAGAGAAACCCTGTCTCGGAAAAACGAACAGCAAACAATCTAGGAAAATGGAATATGCATCGCCCTTGTTGAACTTCTCAGCCTTGTCACTTTTGAACCCTGTGTTGGGATCTGCTTCAAGGGAAGGCCCTGGGAGAGACTAGGGGTTCTCTGAGCTGTCTCAAAGCCGGCGGTTCATTCTAATTTAGTGTGGGAACAGATTTCCTGCCTGAAGGACGAGGAGAATTTAATGGAAGCAGTCGTCCTGAAACTGCCTTTAGGACAGTGCCTTTT
>CABHPQ010167307.1:59223-70726 GCA_902168405.1 Peromyscus aztecus | reverse complement strand
GAGCTAGACTCGCCTGGGAAGAAGAATGTCAGTTGAGAAAATGCCCTCACCAGATTGCCTGTAGGCAAACCTTGAGGCGTTTTCTTGATTAATGATTATTGTGAGAGGGTCTGGCCCACTTTGGACGGTGCCCAGCCCTGGGCCTGTGGTCCCAGGTTGTGTAAGAAAGCAGGCTTAACAAGCCATGGGAAGCAAGCTAGTAAGCAGCATCTTCTGTGGCCTCTGCTTCAGTTCCTGCCCTGACTTCTCTTCATGATGAGCTACCAGCTGTAAGATGAAATAAACCCTTTTGTAGTTGTTTTGTTTTTTTAATCTTTACTCTTTGGGGGCCCTCCACCCAGCTCCTAAATAATCACATGGAGACTTATTCTTTCTTATGAATGCCTGCCTTAGCTTGGCTTATTTGTAGCCAGATTTTAACTTAAATAATCTCATCAACCTTTTGCCTCTGGGCTTTTACCTTTTTCTATTTCTGTATATCTTTTCTTTCCTTCTTATTCCGTGCCTGACTGTGTGACTGGCCCCAACATCCTCATCTCTTTCTCCTTTTCTAGCTCCTCTCTCTTCTCTTTTTCTCCTCCTATTTATTCTCTCTGCCCGCCAGCCCCGCCTATCCTTTCTCCTGTCTTGCTATTGGCTATTCAGCTCTTCATTAGACCATCAGGTGTCTTAGGCAGGCCCAGTAACACAGCTTCTCAGAGTTAAACAAATGCAACATAAAAGAATGCAACCCACCTTTGCATCATTAAACAAATGTTCCACAGCATAAACAAATGTAACACATCTTCAACTAACATTCCACAACACCCTTTTCTCCCCATGTCATGGTGCTTTTATCACAGCAACAGAAAGCAAATGAAGACACTGAATATCCCTTATCTGGACACTGAAGGTTCAAACCTCTGCAAAAATCTGAAGTTATTTGACCATGAACACCATGGCACAAGTGGAAAACTTGCACGGCTGCCCTCACCTTAGAGGTTGCATTGCACATATACACACACTACACACTATTGTGTAAAACCACCTCAAGACGACGTGCGTTCGGTGTGTGTCACCTATATGTGAATTTGGTGTTTAGACTTGGGTGTCATCTCCAATATACTTCATTATGTTTGTTCAACTGTCCCAAAGCCCAGACCCTTCTAAACCTTTGGTCCACTTGGATGGGGCTAGAGTGTTACGTCAAGGTCATTTCGGTTCAGATCTCCCTGACTGCTCCTAGAGGAAGCCCTGTGCTGTGGCAGCACCTCATGGTTCCCTTTGACGAGATTTAAGTTGCATTGTTTAGTCTTGTTCTTTGGGTGAGGGCAAAGTAGGTATTCGATCCAGTGTCTCTCTTGCTTGCCCCCATGACTGGGTCATTGTAGGAACAACTTAACATCTGCTAGTTAATGGTCGAATGAGTCGGTGAAAGGATGCGCGTTGTGTAGAATTTGAACCGTCCACTGCGTTTGAGGCTTGGCCTTATTCAAACTAGAAGGCAATTAGATAAGAATATGTTGCTGTTTTCTTGTTGTGGTAGTTGCATGATGGTTGTGAGCCTCCTTGTGTTAGGAATTGAACCTGGGTCTTCTGGAAGAGCAGTTGGTATTCTTAACTTCGGAGCCAACTCTCCAGGCCCAAGCCTATGGCTGTTGCATCAACCCTATAGACCAAGACTTCCCAAACTTGAGTGCACTGTGGCCATCAGTAGTGCTTAGAAAATTGCAATCACTGGGCCCTGGCTCCAGAATTCGTGCTTTACTAGGCTTGGCTTGGGGCCTGAGAACCACAAACTGAGAGAATTTCTCACTTGGTTCTCATTGAAGGCTGTGCATTTCTGAGTGAATTAGAATCAAGTTTTCTGCTTGTTTTTGTTGTCACATTAATTGAGCTAAGAGGGCACGGCTGCAGATTGGTCACATCCTGGACAATTGCATGGCTTGAGCTCTGAGGTTGGGTATGAGCTCTTAGCACACATCCTTATTGTTTTAACCCTACATAGGAAACGGCGCCTCCTCCTCCTCCTCCTCCTCCTCCTCCTTTTCCTCCTTCTTCTCTTCTCCTCCTCTTCCTCCCCCTCTTCTTCCTCCTCTCCTCCTCCTTCCTGTCATTTTTCTTTGCTTTACACAACACAGGCCATCAAACTCTGAGCCTTTTCATGCTCTTCCCACTGAGCCACATGCCACCTCTGGCCACGTTTCTGAACCCGACAGTGCCAAGCTAATGGTGGCTGAGCTTTCACGCCTCAGTACCACTTGCTTGATGGCTCTCGTCTACTGTTGGAGATTCCACCTGTACCAGCAGCAGGACAGACCTTTGGAGTGCTCAGCCGCATCCTCTAACCTAGATTTCTAATAGGAAGTTTTGGGGAGTGATATTGTCCCCCGGGATCATTCCTCTATAAGAGTCTAAGCACTTGCTGCACCCATGATTTAGATGCAAGGATAATTAGAGCAGCCCTTCCCTTAGGAGCTCACAGGAAGGAGAATGGATTTATAACTTAATAATTAGGGTGAAAGCAAGAGGCTCATAATTTTATATCTGGAGTCTAGTTAATTCTAGCAAGCCAAAAAGTCATAATGAGGTGGAGGTAAGGCAAAATGGCTTGCCCTTTATTGATGTTTCTTTAATCATTTTTGTATGTTGCTTGTTCAGTTGCTAAGTATTTATCATTTGCCTGCTTTCTAAGTCCTGAAGTGATCCAGGGTTTTCAGGCAAGGACAGTGTGACTTGGGCATTGGCAAGGGCAGTATGACGCAGGCATTCGACTAAACATCCAAGGAGCAAAAAGAGAAAAAGGAAAACACCAGGTTCAGTGCTTCCTGAGGAAAATAGAAAGCAAACTGAGGAGCAGGCTGTCGCTTCATCCTTCTCCCTGTCACAACTGCTCGAGATCATAAGTTCGAGAATTGGCAGCGACAGCAAAGACCAGCAGGGTTTTACAGCTGGACTCGTGCTCTGAAGCCTCCTCCCGTGATATTCCATGGGGCTGCTGAGATGGCTCAGTGGTGAAAGGTGCTTGCTGCCAGGCCTGGCAGCCTGGCCTTGATCTCCAGAATCCATGTGGTGGAAAAAGAGAACCCAAGCCTGTAAGTTGTCCTCTGACCCCCTCACACATGTTCACACATGTTCTGTCACTCAGGCTGTAAGGGTCTCCACGTGTTTCAGGACCTTGGCCTCAGTCTTTTGACAGGTCTTTATCTCAGGATCCTCATAAAGAGCTTTTGGGTTGTTCACAAGTCAAATACAAAATCCCTCTCTGGTGCATTGAACCATATGATTTTATGGAAATAGCCAGGCTTTCACCCATTGACTTGGTAACGGGGTCACACTAGTCCAATAAACAGGAAAGTGTTTTCAGTTGAAACTATTGATTTGAATATAGATTACTTCATAGCCAACATGCCTGTGATTCTGTCGAGCGCATATGATGAGCATATAAAATCAAACTCTTTCCACACTAAGCTGTGGAAAGATTTCCCGTGGTTATATAGAAAATTCCTTGTCATTTAAGTTTCTTTCTACCTAATAAAAATATTCCCTAAGACTCACAAGGCTGTCAGTCTACAGACTATAAACCCTATGTGTCATAAAAATGACTTTTGCTCGGGCGTTGGTGGCGCACGCCTTTAATCCCAGCACTCGGGAGGCAGAGCCAGGCGGATCTCTGTGAGTTCGAGGCCAGCCTGGGCTACCAAGTGAGTTACAGGAAAGGCGCAAAGCTACACAAAGAAACTCTGTCTCGAAAAACCAAAAAAAAAAAAAATGACTTTTGCCTCTTTAGAGGCATCATGTTGAATTAAACTTCACACATAGAGGGATTTCTGGGCATACTGTAATTTTCAAAATGTGAGTAGCTGATGAAAGTCATCTGCGTGTGTTCATGGAGAAGGCTGACGCTTGTGTACCAGGAAGATGCTGCCAACATCTCTCCCTGCTTCATCCTTACTGCTCACACATTGCCCACCCTTCCTGACCACATCTTAAATAAAGGAATTAGGAAAGTGCTGGAAAGGAAGACTGAACTTTAGAAAGAGAGAGAGAGAGAGAGAGAGAGAGAGAGAGAGAGAGAGAGAGAGAGAGAAAGGCAAGCAATGGGCCATTGCCAGCTGCTAGAATGTTCGCTGAAGATGATGGGGGGCCGTTCTGAACAGCCATGCCCGATTCTCACGACCTTCTTGTGCTTAACTCCAAGAGCAAGTTCACCTGGGATGGTGAAAAAGAATCATAGTGCTCACAGCGTGGTCATTCCCGTTGGCTCAAGGGCGTTCACCAACATCCCAGGAGGAGGCCTGGGAGGAGACGAGATGAGAGGTCAGCATGGAGGCAGCCTACCCGTAGTTTGGCATAGGCGCTCTTGTTATTGCTTGGTGTTGAGCAGCCTCCCCGAGGCCAAGGTGGAATCGCTATCACAGGCTCAACTGATTTGTCATTGTGAAGCCGACGGGAGGACCAGCAGTCGTGTGGGGAATAGAGCAGATTGGAGGAGACTGGAAGAACTCAGAATGTTTTTAGAAGAAAAATGAAGGCAATAAATATGAGAGCCTTTTGCGTGGCGTGAGGTCAGTGAGCCTGGAAGATGGGATTCAGATGATGTATGCTGTGTCTGCTAAGGGGAGCTGCCCATGCCATCAAGAGAGCTGTGTGAGGGCTGTTTCGGAACGACCTGTGTGCTGTGCTTTCCGACCAGAAGAAAGGTCAAGAAACCCTGTAGATCAGAAGCGTGACATTCTCTAAGACATCCCGGAAGCAGGGACTGTTGGATATGTGCGTGGGAATCCACTGCATCCACAGATGAGCATGGAGAGTCTTCTCTGAGTTAAGCATTGTGCTGGTTACCTGGGGAGATCTTGATGGATGAGATAAGACACCCCTTGTCACATAATTACACACTTAATTGTTTTCTACAGTTACGATAAGTGCCGTGAAGGGGAAATGGATGCACAGGAAGGCGTGTGGTATAGAGAGGCCTGAGGCTGGGTGTGAAGAAGGCACCAGGTAGAAGAAGCCTGAAGTTGGAGAGAAGTTGTCAGGCATTGCTGATAGGGGGAGTGAACCCGTCTCCCCTTAAAATCTCAGCCTGGGGTTGCTAACAATTCGATGCCCTGCTAATTTGAATATGTATATATGCACACACACACACACACACACACACACACACACACACACACACGCACATGCACACACACACACTCAAATACTCTTCCCTTCTTCTTCCTGACAAAGGAACACGGAAGCCGTAAAATGGCTAATAGACTAACAACCCTCTCCTGCCAATTGCTGGGCTTGGGGGTCTGTCTGGCCCCAGGGTGACATGAGAAGTGGCAGGGAACAGTCTCTTGCCTCCGCTGTCCCTCTCCATCCCATAGTGCCAGGCTGTACACAACACTGACCCACTTTGACCTGAAGCCACCTGCAGGCTGGTATAAAACCAGCCTTGAATTTTGTAGGAGTTCTTCGAAAGTGGGGCGCTAACATCCCAACTCTTAGCTGAGAGCTTGTAGGGGGATTGTATCCAAAGGTCACCTACCTTGTCGCTTGCCCACTCTGTCTGTCAGCCCTAGGGAAGTGTGGGAGCGAGTCCAGCAGGAATTCATGTGAATATGGTCTTGTGGCTTCCATTGTGGATTTTGACTGTCATGTCTTGCAGAGATCTGCCTGTGGCGCTGTACGTGCATTGCTATGCAAATCGATCCATGGTGCTGCCCCGCCCCTTTATTTGAGGGAGTGGGGAACTTTTAATTATACATCATTGTTTTCAAAACTTTGAGTTCCTTTCTAGACTTGTATAATCCAGTGCATTGTGTTAATGCGATCTTAAATGCTAACAGTGGGTTTGGGAGTAGAGACAATAGTCTTCATGAGGTGCAGAGAAAAAACTGAGTTTAAGAAAGAGACAAGTGCCAGTTAACCATCTGACAAGATAGATGGAGAAGAATGATGTATTTCCCAGGCAGGACGTAGTCTTTGTATCTGGTGTCTTTCAGCAGTTACTCAGCCATCAGATGCTGGGGCCATTCTGGACCCGATACTTGGCTAATCAGTGATGAGTACTACTCCACCAGCCTACAGATACAAGTGCGGAGCACCGCAGATCAAGGCCCTGCACCCCTGCAAGAGGCCTTTGCCTTTCTCCATCAAGTCTGGCCCTGCTACTCACTTGCTTAGGACCCTTTAGAGTCCCTGCTGCCTAGGGATCCAAGCCCCACAGTCAGAACCCCTGCCTCCCTCCTTCTCCCCTGCCTCCCTCCTTCTCCCCCTGCCTCCAGCCTTCTCCCCTGCCTCCCTCCTTCTCCCCCTGCCTCCCACCTTCTCCCCTGCCTCCCTCCTTCTCCCCTGTCTCCCTCCTTCTCCCCTGCCATGCTGCCTTCTTGTGCCTGCTCTAGGTTGGTAAGATGACCCATGCCGTCTCTGATTTCTCCCACTCTTCACTCCATCTTTATCCCTCTCTTTTAGGTTTTGAGTCCCAACCACTCACTGCCCACCTGATGCTTCTTCCCCACACCCACTTACTGGCCGTGTAATGATGACGGCATGGGCACTCGGCCACCTTGATGACCAACAACAACATAAACACGATCTCAGGCCAGACTTCACCTAAGGGCTCTTGCCTATCTTCCGAAACACTGAGTGATCTGATAGAACTCCACTTTCCCTGTGCTTATGGATGGGGCAGGCTCTCCCAGCATCAGAGTAGCGGCACAGCTGACCAAGGCTTGGGATGAGGTCTGTCCTTGCCTAAAGCTGCTTCTCTTTCTAATATACCACATGAATTTATCTATCAAAAGGCCGGCTGGTTGTATAGGACAGTGGTTCTGACTCAAGGTTCCCAACTAGGACATTAATATGCATTTTCATGCCATCAATTACAATTTACAGAATTTTATAAAATGGTCAGTGCAAATGCCACTCAAGAAGAGTATGAATTAGAACTATTCCTGTGTCCCATAAAGACACATTCTCCAGCTCCACCATGATTGCCGAGGAATCACACTGAGAACCAAAAGTCAGCGTAGAGGCACAGAACACAGGACCCTGAAACACAGAGTCCTCCAGCCTAGGAGTGATTCTGATTATTGGACTGTCAATATACGAGGATGGAGACAAAAATGAATGAGGGTGAACTGTCTAGTTAGCCCAGATATGCACCCTTAAGTAACAGGGCAACATCAGCATTAACAGGCCAAACTGACATTGTAGTCCCTTGATAAGTGGGTTGGGGAGATCTGGTAAATTGCCCAAAGTAACAAAACCAGGAGACTGCAAGCTTGGATTAAACCCATGCATCTGAGTGCAAAGGTCATACTTGGAGCTGACACTGGGTAGATCTGACATCAGTGGCCTGTGTCACACATGAGAAGTTACCCAGCAGAGCAGGAGCCAGAAGGCAGCTCATCTGTACATCTTCCAAGACCGTCTTTCTTCTTAATTGCATGCACCTTTTGACTTTTGAAAAGCAGCTTTGTACGTATATCTATTTCCATGTGACTGTTGAAAAAAAGTGGAACAAAATTATTAAGGAGCCTTGGTGAATTGCTAGTTCCTACCATGTAGAATTTGCATGCCAGGGGATTGGGAATGAGCTTAAAATTAGAACCAGATCCCATCGTGGTCACCACTAATAGCTCTGTAACCTTGACTCAATGACTTAACGTTCAGACCCTTGCATTAGAAAGGAGACTAGCACCAGCCTCATTAATTGTGATTGAGTATGCCAGGCTAGCTCAGTTCTGTGGTGGTCCCATTCAGCCTGCTATTTTAAAATGCCCAAATGGGTGCTTTATAAACAGCAGGGCATAAAATCCCTCAAGCCCGGCCTGTCATAGTGCCATCATATTGGAGACTGGGTTTCAACATCCAAATCAGTAAGGGCAGGCAGAAAGCAGGTTCTAAAAACACATTGGTAATAGGGCTGAGGAGATGGCTCGGACAGTTGAATGCTTGCCCTGGGAGAACCTCAGTTTGATCTTCAGAACATGAGAAATCCAGGCATGGCGGTGCGTGCTTGTAATCCCAGCACTGAGGAGGCAGAGACAGGCAGACCCCTGAGTGTCGCCGCTAGGTGCCCGCCCTAGCCTAATCGGCCAGCCCAAACCTCAAAAGACAAAATGAACGGCTCCTGTAGAATGACGTCTGAGATTGGCCTCTTATCTTCTGTAGGCATGCATGCACGTGTACCCCACACGTGTGCACCTGCACACACATGAATGGGTACACATACACACTAACAAAAATATTGGCCATAACTAATATATTATTATTAACAAGTGGTTTTTTTTCACACGTGTAATTCCAGGCAGTACATTCAGCACTTACTGCGCACAAGGTCATCTTTTTGTCACAGCCGTATAGGGTCCCTGTCATCGGTTAGCAGCCATTGACACACCTGGGTAGAAGACCCTCAACTGAGGGATTGCCTCCCTCAGATTGGCTCTTGGACTTGTCTGTGGGAGGTTTTCGTGGTTGCTGATTGGTGGAGGAGGGCCCAACCTACCTCGGCGGTGCCATCCCTAGGCAGGTGAGCCTGGGAGATATAAGAAGGGCAGCTGAGCAAGCCAGGGAAAGCCAGCCAACATTCCTCATTGTTCTCTGCTTCAGTCCCTGCCTCCAGGCTCCTGCCTTGAGTTCCTGGATTGATGTTGAGTCCGTGATGATGGATTGTGACCCATCAGTCAAATCAACCCTCTTGTCCCCAAGCTGGTTTTGGTCATGGTGTTTATCACTAGAGCGCTGTGGGAAACTCAGACGTGTGTACCAGAGATTCGTACACACCTATCCACAGCAGCACTGCTCAGAATTGCTAAGAACCGTTAGTACAAACAACTGAACTTCAGTTGATGGTAGACTTAATGCACACATCATATATAAATCTGCAGTGGGCAGCTGTTTGGTAATGAAGGTGGAACCGGGGCCACGGGATACAGTAGAGTTAAAAACCACTCACAGAGCGTTTGGTAAAAACCGACTTCACTGGTATAGCCTTCGTAAACTCAGTGATACTGTATGTGAGAGCAATAAAACAAAAGCAAAGGAACACATAATAAAACCACTCTGCCCTAACTGGGAGGAAGGAGACAGCAGTGTTGTTCCTGGCTGCCCGTGGCGTTCGGGTGGCCACTCCTCCACCTGGGTAGCCGTTCTGTGGGCTCTGGCTTTTTTTTTTCTTTTTTTTTTTTTTTTGGTTTTTCGAGACAGGGTTTCTCTGTGTAGCTTTGCGCCTTTCCTGGAACTCACTCTGTAGACCAGGCTGGCCTCGAACTCACAGAGATCCGCCTGCCTCTGCCTCCCGAGTGCTGGGATTAAAGGCGTGCGCCACCGCCGCCCAGTGGACTCTGGCTTTTTATTCACAAGTTCGTATCATAGTATATTAAAGAATAGTATTTTATTAAGAAAACCACTACAGATCCATATTGAGGTCTTCCATATGCCATCTGGTGGGCTCATTGTGGTTATACCTGGAGGGGTGTAAAAATGAAGAAAAAGTGGATTTATTCCTATTCTTCCATGTTCTATAATATTTTAGGGAAGATGTGGGGTTTACTTTAATGTGCGTGCGTGCGTGTGTGCGTGCGTGCATGCGTGCATGTGTACTGTGGGTGGCTGAGGCTTGATCTGCAATCTTAGGTGGCCAATTCAGTTTAAATGAAAAGCACCAGGGGACAAAGAGCAATGTAGCTTCCTGGTGACGCTCTAGTTTTCATTTATCATTATCTCATTCATTAGCAGCATCAATCCCGGTTTCCCATTTACAGTATCGAACAGTTTCTATTTCATAAAACAGCCTTATTTAGTCTCAGAATGGATTTTCATGGGGAAGGTTCAGATATGTTAAAAAGGAAACAGAGGAAGGGTCTTTCCTTTGGTTCAGTGACCTTAAACACCATTGGGGTGATGCGGGCTGGGTGCACAGATGAGCTATCTGGTCCTCTTCCTGGTCCAGTGACCTTGAGCATCGTCGGGGTGACTCAGGCTGGATGCACAGACGAGCTATCCGGTCCTCTCCCTGCACACTCACTCTCTCTTTGACTGTGGACCTTGGCATACATGCAATCACACGTTCACTCTCCGGGTCAGGCTTTCTTCTTCGCTAGTCTCCAGTCCTCCTTGCAGCCCAGCTCAAGCATTACCTGCCCAGCAAGGCTCCCTCTGGCTCTTCTCTTTCCCAGAGAGAAAATCTCCACCCACAGCTCCGGGCTGACGCTGGCTGTGTTATCTTACCATTGGTGATGTGTATCACTGACGGCTCACTTTGCCTCTTGACTTGGGAAGCTGACCCCACCTCAGGTGTCGGGGAGCCAACCAATGCACACTGATGGAGGAGGGACTGAAGACATGGCGGGGGGTGTTGGGAGTGCAGATACTAGACAGCCATTGCAGTAACCCTCAGCAAATCGCCATGGGCGTCCTTCATTCACTCTAAGTTGGCCGCACGCACAGTTGCTCTTCCCCCGGAGAGGGAAAACCTGTGCCCCCACAAGCGTTTATTTTCTTATGCTCTTGAACTCATCTCAGAGGTAAACTGCCAAGTAAAATGAGGCAATAACCAGATAAATTCTGGATTTGCCTCACTAAAACCATCCCCAAGGAATAAAACCCCAAGGACTATTTGTATTGGTGTCAAAAATGTGAGCAGTTCCCCACCACTACTCACTTACACACATTTTCTCGGATTTAATAGATCAGTGTCTTGACTCCCCACACAATTTTCTCGGATTTAACAGATCGGGCAGTGTCTCGAATCCCCAGGAGAACCAGTATGTTTTCTTCCCACAAACTCATGCTCTCCAGAGCTTTGCTCATTTGGTTTGAGAGTGTATGGTGATTTCTCATTACCCACTCAGAGAAGGCCTCTTCAATTATGAAGAGGGGAGGGGAATGGAGAGGGAATGAAAAGGAGAGAATAGGAACCGCGTCTTAGGGTTCTGTTGCTGTGATAAAGCTCCATGACCAAAAGCAGCTTGGGGAGAAAAGGTTTACTGCAGCCTATAGGTCACACACCATCACTGAGGGAACTCAAGGCAGGAACTCAAGGCAGGAACTGAAGCAGAGGCCGTAGATGAATGCTGATGTTAGCTTGCTCCCCGTGACTTGCTCAGCTTGCTTTCTTATAACTCCCAGGACCATCTGCCCGGGGTGGCACTACTCATGTCAATCATCAAAAGAAAATGTACCACAGGCTTGCCCACAGGCCAGTCCTGATGGAGGGATTTTCTCAGCATGAGCTCCCAGTTCCTAATGACTCTAGTGTGTATCAGGTTGACAAACCCTAACCAGCACAAGGAGGTCTCTACGTGTCAGGAATCACCCCATCTCGAGGTTGATTTTATCTTCCACAGAGAAAAGAAACATGCTTATTTAGCAGAGTTAACCAACTCGTTTTATTTATAAATATTTAGTGAGTAGGTGTTTCAGATAGAATGCATTGTCTAATGGGACCTGTGGGTGGGTAAGCAATGCCTCCAACTGTCAAGCAGTGTGGGAGAGGACCAGAGATTGGTGGGAGCACCTGGAACCCCCC
>CABHPQ010167307.1:0-58823 GCA_902168405.1 Peromyscus aztecus | reverse complement strand
TGTCAAAAATGTGAGCAGTTCCCCACCACTACTCACTTACACACATTTTCTCGGATTTAATAGATCAGTGTCTTGACTCCCCACACAATTTTCTCGGATTTAACAGATCGGGCAGTGTCTCGAATCCCCAGGAGAACCAGTATGTTTTCTTCCCACAAACTCATGCTCTCCAGAGCTTTGCTCATTTGGTTTGAGAGTGTATGGTGATTTCTCATTACCCACTCAGAGAAGGCCTCTTCAATTATGAAGAGGGGAGGGGAATGGAGAGGGAATGAAAAGGAGAGAATAGGAACCGCGTCTTAGGGTTCTGTTGCTGTGATAAAGCTCCATGACCAAAAGCAGCTTGGGGAGAAAAGGTTTACTGCAGCCTACGGGTCATACACCATCACTGAGGGAACTCAAGGCAGGAACTCAAGGCAGGAACCGAAGCAGAGGCCGTAGATGAATGCTGATGTTAGCTTGCTCCCCGTGACTTGCTCAGCTTGCTTTCTTATAACTCCCAGGACCATCTGCCCGGGGTGGCACTACTCATGTCAATCATCAAAAGAAAATGTACCACAGGCTTGCCCACAGGCTAGTCCTGATGGAGGGATTTTCTCAGCATGAGCTCCCAGTTCCTAATGACTCTAGAGTGTATCAGGTTGACAAACCCTAACCAGCACAAGGAGGTCTCTACGTGTCAGGAATCACCCCATCTCGAGGTTGATTTTATCTTCCACAGAGAAAAGAAACATGCTTATTTAGCAGAGTTAACCAACTCGTTTTATTTATAAATATTTAGTGAGTAGGTGTTCCAGATAGAATGCATTGTCTAATGGGACCTGTGGGTGGGTAAGCAATGCCTCCAACTGTCAAGCAGTGTGGGAGAGGACCAGAGATTGGTGGGAGCACCTGGAACCCCCCACCCCACCCCCGCCATGCTGAGATCCGAGGCAGGATTCAGCCAGAAACAAGCAGAGGAGGGAGGCTGGTGTAGTATGAGTTTGGAAATTACAGTGAATGGGGTGGGGGCAGACTAGCTGTAGAGAAAGAGGAAATATGTGTATCTCAGAGATGGTGTGCTACTGAGTGTGAAGAAATGAGAAAGGCAGGATCGGCGTCTCTGGTGTAGGCACAGGGGACAGTCACTGAGCTGGGGAGGGGAGAGGGAGAAGGTTTAAGCGACATTTAGTTTAACTGGGCCGTATTGGGTGTGACTGAGCACATGGAAGCTGTCCAAAGTAAGACGTCACCTACAGGTTAGAGCCCAAATAGTAGGGCATCCATAAAATGAGAAATCAGAGGGAAAGGAACCAACATTATCAAACCAATGTATCAAGAAAAATGCCTCAGATTCATAGGATGTGGGTTAAAGGGGTCTGCTAGACACCTGCATAATCGATTTAAAAAAGGCAACCAGACACACCAGAGTGAGAATAAGAGGCACTAAGAGTTTTGCAAGAGAGTAAAACAGATCACCCACAAAAAGGCTGAGATTTATCATAGCATCAGGCTGTCATCAGCAGCCCAGGAATCCAAAAGAGAAATCCCTTTGCATCTGACGGTGAAGTGAATATCACATTAAAACTCTGAGTTAAAGAAAATGCTTGATTGGAAGAAATTTTGAGCAGTGAAAATTAAAGCAGAAAAAAAATTAGTGTCCTGCCAAAGTAAAGAAGCTGGCTACAAAACAAGGAGCCACCAAAGAAGCTAGTCATGACACAAGAAGCCACAGAAACACAGAACACGTGAACCTCACATAGGAAGAAGCAAAAGCTTGGGCCAGCATGAGGGCCAGGCTGGAACAGGTAAGGTCTATCCTTAGCAGCCAGCCTCCTCAAGCCTGGCTCTGTCTCCTAAAGGTGACAGAGTACTCCAAAACAACGTCACCTAGCCAAAGATCTAGTGTTCAGACCTGGGAGCTTCCAGTGGCCACTTCACACTCAAACCACAACACAGAGAGAATGTGAGCCCCGCTGCCCAAGAGAGAGGCCTAGGGGAAGTCCTTTGTTATAGAGGCAACAGGAGACGAGGCTTAGGGGAGGAGAAAGAGCCGACCACCAGGACAGTTAGGCTGGCCAGGCAGACGCTGGACAGGTTGAGCCTCAGCCTAGTACAGTCTGGGACCAGGCCACCAGGCCATCCTGTCATTCTACACACCACACAGACTACTGAGCACCTTGAGGTTGATCTCTCTCGTTTTGCTGTTGCCTTGACATGGAAACAATGCACACTCATCACACACCACTAGTCAAAGCATTCCATCCTACCGCTTAGAACTCAGCACTCCTGGAAGTCTGATTACCCTAATGCACGTGCTCCTTTGTGTGATAACAAGACAATACCTCAATCCTATTCAACAACTAACATTTATTGTGGATGTCTTTCCATCTTGGTACAATAGGGAGCCAATTCATTGTTTTTAATGGCGGCGTGGCACTCCATGGCTTGACTATATATTTATTTAGGGATTCTTCAATGTGAATTTTGTCTGTATTCATGTATTTATGGTTGTAAATTATGTACTGTCTTTGAGCACGTATTTGGAGAAGTGCTCCACAATGAGATTTGCAGAAGTGGAATTTCAGAGTCAAAACTACGGTACTTAAATTTCCAGTTGGTGCGGTAGACTGCTCCAGGGGAGTGGATTGGAAACCGCTGTTCAGGCTAACTAAGTACTCATGAGTACTAACTAACTTAGTACTGCCTGTAAAGCAGGAAACATGTTAGGTGACTCTGGAGGCAGCTAGCGCTTCCCTGCTTAGTTCCCAGGAGTCTTGGTCTCTTTCCCTATTGGTTGATCTAAAGTAAAAGCAGAGGGCAGGGACGGAAGGGTGAGGCTAGTCCTGGGTTTGTTACCTGTGATGTCAGGAGTGGGGACGGTGGATGGGCTCTCAAGGTCTCCACGTCAGCCCCTGCAGCCTCAGTAGACCTTCAGTGTGTGTGCGAGCACACATACAAACCGTTAATAATGCTCTCAAGACTTCAGAGCTGGGGAGTACTGGGGGAGTGGATGTATTCGGCCATGTTAAAACCTAAAACTACAGGCAGGGAAAGACGGTATTAAAGTGTTTGAAGAGGGAGAATCAGCAAAGTGTAGTTTAAACATCAGGGGAAGGGCTGCTCTGCCAAATAAATGAAGAGTATATACCGGGGAGAAACGTGGGCACAGTGTCTGTCCATTCACATGCTCACACTGAGGTCCCTGTTAAACAAAGCCATGAATAAGATTACTGTGCAAGGACCTCTGGTGTCTGTCACTAATTACAAGCCTGGCCTGTCAGCGCCAGCGAGGCGTGGGCCAGGAGAATGTGACTCGTGCACACACTGTCCCCTGGGAGCACGAATGGGTGGACAGTGCAGTCTACCTAGCAACACTGAGGGCAAGCAGACTTCAGCTGTCAGGGGGAAGGCACTCTGAACCCTCAGTCATCTTCTGGGGGCGTCTGCACATGCCCCTAGAGCACACCCGCGCCCAGGCTACCCCTCCTGCTGAGCCAGCTGGAATAGTTCCAGGAAGGCTCAGCTGCCATCCAGGGGACTAGTGATGGCTAGGTCACCTCTGGAAATGAATTGGAGCTGGCTGAGGCCCCCCGAGGCTCAGCAGGTATGTCTGTCCCGTCCCTCCCTGTCCTCAGTAGACCAAGTTCATGCCTAAGTGCAATGAAATTTTAACTCCTAGATATTATGTGAGGTCACTGGGTCCTGGGCCCACCAGAGCAAGGGCTGTTTTCATCAAACCAGAGACAATGGCCCCGCCCCGTTTCAGGTCACACTTAGAACTAAATCCCTTTGTTATAAATAAGCGAGTTGTTCTCCCAGGCAAAGGGGCGGGGGTGTTGACTGTAACAAATGACCCAGAGATTCCTTGTTGTCCTGTTTGCCTTTTATTACATTGCCTTTTCCACAGCAGCCTGTGTTATGGTGCCTCACATAACCACTCCTTCCTCTTTCTGTTCCTCTTTACAAACCATATGTAGGAACGAAGAAAGAATCGCAGAAAGACCCAGACGCTAACAAACCTGCCGTCTCGTCCCCCAAGAGAGCAGCAGCGTCTTCCTCCACCAAGCTTCACTCGCCAGGTACTTACACACACGGTCCGTGCTGTTTTGTGAGGCCTGAGTTTGGCACTGAGTTCGTTCAGATGGCCGTTAATGTGTGCGTGCCAGCCTGACACACAGGCTGGGTTTTCCTCATCTGATACCAGAGGAACCTGTTTGGGCATGAGTTTTACCTATAAAAATAAGAGGTTATGCCATGTATATGTGGGAGAGTTTCTTTGCAAATGAATATGTGCTCTTATGGGAACATGTAAAAATAATTCAGTTGGGGGGGAAAAATCACACTTTGAAGGTCTAAGCTCAAGTAGCATTTCATAAAAGGGAGAAAAGCAGGCTATATGTAATAAAATCTAGCTTTGGACTGTTTCCAGTCTATGCACACAATATAAGAATGTTTTAAAAGTTGATATATGAAAATACTTTTATCAATGAAATGCCAAACAATTAATAATTAATACATGTTAAATCATCTATATGTAAAGTGTACAACTTGGTCAGGTTTGATGTGTGCCCTTACCCATGAGGTTACCACCTTTCAATGAGGATAACACACATATCCATCTTCTCCCAAAACTTCCTGGTGATCTTGTCAGGCCCATGTGCACAGCCTACCACACCCCATTCCCCACTGCCTCTGCTCTATTCTGTCACAGTAGTCTGTGTTTTCTAAAGTTTCATAGATGTGGAATCATGTAATATGTTGCTATTTTACTGTCTTCTTTAATAACCCCTTCCTCCACCTTGGTGCATACCCCAATGTATTAGCTACTTTCTTGTTGCCGTGATAAAGCAGCATGACCCGTAGGGAGCAGAGGAAGTCCTGAATGTGTGAAGTTCCCAGTGAATTTGGGCTGTTGACGTGGGCGCAGCATATCAAGGACCCAGTCAGTGCCTCAGTCTCAGAGGGTGACAGTGTGTGCAAAAAAAGGGTCACCGTAGCTTTCTCCCCCGAGATGTCCACAGCCTGAAGACTGTTCCCCTGCTGAGACTGTCCCCAGGGAGATTAGGTAAACCCGCCTCCTTGTCCAGCTCATGTAATAACCCCGCCTCTCTATACATTAAACACAGTGAGCTTTCAGAGTACTTTGGTTTCTCCAGCCAAGAGCCCGGACCACCCAATCCCAACTTTTTGTCCATGTGTCCATCTGTCTGTCTGTTCTTTATTTCCTCACCACCCCAGTCAGGTCCAAATGGAAGGTCTCGGGAAGCTGTGCAAGGACTCAGTAGTGACCAGGCCAACTTACAGAAGAAGGAGTTTGGGCTGAAGAGATGGCTCAGGGGTTAAGAGCACTGCTTGTTCTTCCAAAGGTCCTGAGTTCAATTCCCAGCAACCACATGGTGGCTCACAACCATCTGTAATGAGATCTGGTGCCCTCTTCTGGCATGCAGGGATATGTGCAGACAGAAGAAGGAGTTTATTAGGGCTTAGGTTCCAGAGCCTGTCATGGTGAGGCAGCAAGCCGCCAGCACAGTGGCTTGAGCAGCAAGCCAGGAGCTCACAAGCCCCTACTGTAATCAGAAAGCTTGGAGAGCAGTCCCCAGGAAGGGTGGGAGGCTTTAAACCCTCAAAGCCAGCCCCTTTAGCTAGAGTTTTCTTGCCTGGCCCACAGTCAGGACAAATTTCTGTCACCTGCCAGTCCCACAGCCGCTCAGACCCAACCAAGTAAACACAGAGACTTATATTGTTTAAACTGTTTGGCCTAATGGCTCAGGCTTCTAGCTATCTAGTTCTTACATCTTAAATTAACCCATTTCTACAAATCTATACCTTGCCACGTGGCTCGTGGCTTACCGGCATCTTCACATGCTGCTGGTCCTGGCGGGCGGCTGGCAGTAACTCCCTCCGCTTTCCTGTTCTCTCAATTCTCCTCTCTGTTAGTCCCGCCTATACTTCCTGCCTGGCCAATGGCCAATCAGTGTTTTATTTATTGACCAATCAGAGCAATTTGACATACAGACCATCCCACAGCAAGCCCCCAGTGATAACTTCCCCCAACAAGGCCACACCTCCTAAACCTACCCAACCAGCCGTAGCAGCAGACCAAGTGTTCATATACACGAGTCCACAGGGAGTGGCACTATGAGGAGGCGTGGCCTTGTTGGAGGAAGTGTGTCACTGTGGGGGCGGGCTCAAGCCACACCCAGTGTAACAGCCTTCACTTCTGCTGCCCGTGGATCAAGATGTAGAGCTCTCAGCTCCTTCTCCAGCACCATGTCTGCCTGCGTGCCGCCATATCCCACCGTGATGCTGGCAGACTGAACCTCTGAAACCATAAGACAGCCCCAATGAAGTGTTTTCCTTTCTAAGAGTTTCTGTGGTCATGGTGTCTCTTCACAGCAATAGAACCCTCACTAAGACACTGGATGTATGGTTCATGTAGTAACGATAGGACTAACTGCTGTGGGACATTTGTACACTGTGTGAAGATGTGTCGCTGTGATTGGTGTGATAAAAACCTGAATGGCCTAGCTAGGCTGGAGAGATAGGCGGGACTTCTGAACAGAGAAAGAACTCTGGGAAGAAGATGGGGTCACCAGACAGACAGAGAGGAAGCAGGATGGGCAGTGTGAATAAAGATAACTGAGCTGCGTAAAAGAACATAGATTAAAAGATGTGGGTTGATTTAACTTATAAGAACTAGTTAAGAACAAGCCTAAGTTAAGACGGAGCTTTCATAATCAATAATAAGTTTCCATGTCATTTTTCATGAGCTGGAGGCCCAAAGAAAAATCCAACTCTACTTCACTTCTTTAAATTGTGCCAAGTTGTTTCCTAAAGTAATCTGCCGTTTGCATTCCCAGCGGTAGCGCGTGAGGGTTTTTAGTTCCTCCTCCTTTCCAGGGCCTGCCGTGCCTACTCACGGCTCTCAGGGAAGCCCCTACTTCCACTTACCAGTGAGCTACGAAGGATCAGACGCGGGACACAGATGAGCATCCGGGTGAAGTGTCCTTAGGATGGGAGCCGGAAAGTTCCCCAGTGACAGCGCGTGTCCCCACGGCTTTAGAGAGGGTTCTATAGATGTGTCCAGTCAGGCAAGAAACTCTCTAGACCCCGCAGTTTAGGGAGGCCTAGAAAGTTCGGGGTATAGGTAGAACTGATTGTTCACTCGACCCCAGCCCCTCCCTCCTCCTCAGAGGTCAAAACAAGTTTCCCTTGTCCCTGTGTATTCTAGTTTGTGTCAAGAGGACAAAAGCCAACCGGCACACTAGGCCACTCCCAGCGAACAGCCGCCAGTGCTAAGTAGGAAAGCAGTGCTCCGTCTCACAAAACCTGACCTGTGTTTACATTCGTAAAGATAAAGCTGTCTGCAAGCCCACAAAGAACCTTACTCCTATGCCCTTGGGATACACCTCAGCTAGGACAGTGACCAAGTTCACAGAGGACTCTCCCTCCAGCTGAGGAGCTATCAAAGCCGTGTCCAGTCCTTGCTTCCACCTTGTTTACAAGTGTGAAGGTCATGGCCTTCTGTCGTATTATCAGTGTGCGGGCCCCAGCACAGCTCTGTTGCTACGTCCGATAAGCTTTCCAGATTCAATTAAATCGCCCTGTTCCGTCTACGGCATGCCTCTGGGTAGTGACCAGATGCTGCAAATGAATTTTTAATATTTGCTTTCCATTTTCCAACACCGGGTCCTCCCCAGTGCTTAGCCTTCGCACGCAAACTGGTGGAAGCTCGGCCTTCGCACGCAAACGACTGTTGGCATTCACCTTTGTGCTGATGTCCAGTCACTGGCTTCCCCCACGGGGCCAGGCTGTCACATGTCATTGTGGTCTGCATACATTACTTCTGCCCTAACCTGATTTATGCAGCTGGCGGGATAGCTCGAAAGAAACTGTGACTGAGTCAGGATTTGGACATTGGGAATGTAGTCTAGATTTAGGGCAAGCTCCCAACCCTGGGAGGTGTGCTGGAGACACAGATTAGCCCCACATATGTTGCTAGAGTTTTCCTGCCTGGCCCACGGTCAGGATAAATCTCTTTCACCTGCCAGTCCCACAGCCGCTCAGACCCAACCAAGTAAACACAGAGATTTATATTGCTTACAAACTGTATGGCCATGGCAGGCTTCTTGCTAACTGTCCTTATATCTTAAATTAATCCGTTTCTATAAATCTATACCTTGCCACATAGCTCCTGGCTTACCGGCATCTTTACAAGCTGCTTGTCCTGGCGGTGGCTGTCTGAGACTCCCTCTGCCTTCCTGTTCTTTTAATTCTCTCTGTTAGTCCCGCCTATACTTCCTGCCTAGCCACTGGCCAATCAGTGTTTTATTAGCAACACATTTGCCATACAGAACATCCCACAGCACACATACGAGGAAATGGGAAGCACCCTGAGTAGAGAGGAGCCTGAGGACCTGGGATACTCCTCTGGATTGGTCCCTCTTGGACACTGATTGGCAAAAGACCACAGATGAGCCTGATTCCTTGCTCACCCACTGGACCTTACAGGATACCAGATGCAGAGAAAACATTTAATAACAAGAATTAAGTATTTGGGACCTTAAAAATCCTAGCCTGAAGCATATAAAATCGTAGCAAGAAGCATATAAAATTAGCTATCTGTAGGTCATGGCAAGTCAGTGCTAGTATAGTTCTTCGAACATTGCTAATTTAGAGGTAAGGACGCTTGCACAATACTGATAAAATTGTAAATTTGTACAGCCATGGTGACCACTGAGATTCACCATCACAAACCCTTTTCAACTAAAGCGATGGCGAACTCCATAGCCGGCCTCATTTCTCAGCGCTTCCCTCCTATGGGGAAAGCTCTGGACTGGGCTTCGGCCAGGCCTTGACAGTGACTGAGAATTATGGTACAGCCAACAAGGAGTCCTAAACAAGGACTGCTTCACTGCGTCACTTAGTGTCACAAAGTTGCTAAGCTTATTGTGTTGATTCCAAAAGTTAACGTTCTCAGGGGAGCCTCTGACTTGGCCAAGGATGTCCGTTGCTGGGTGACCCCCCCAGAGGAGAAATGTGAGCTGACTGCATGCATTCAATTGAATACCAGAGCATTGAGTACATGAATAAAAGCAATGTAATAATAATACCAGTTTAAAAGTAACTTTCAACAGTAGTATTAATTTTTTTAACCTAATGATAACAATGCTGGCTGGTTTTATGGCAACTTGACACAAATTAGAGTCACTGCAAAGGAGGGAACCTCACTTGAGAGAAGGCTTCCATAAGATCCAGCTGTAAGACATTTTCTTAATTCGTGGTTAGTGGGGGAGGGCTCAGCCCATTGTGGGTGGTGCAACACTGGGCTGGTGGTCCTGGGTTCTATCAGAAAGCAGGCTGAGCAAGCCATGAGAGCAAGCCAGTCAGCAGCACCCCTCCCCGGCCTCTACATCAGCTCCTGCCTCCAGATTCCTGTCCTGTTTGAGTTCCTATATTATACTGAGGAGCAATTCCACCTAAGTCCCAGAAATGAAGGTGTGTCACCTGTGAGGTCCCACCTCAGTGCCTGATGACTTGTTAAGGAGTGGATTCCATTAATATTATCATGTCTGCTGCTAAGTCAGCCACTGGATGAGGCTGCTCTCACAGTCCACCTTCCTCTGTGTCTCCGTGTGTCAGACACTAGGTTTGGGGTTTGTGTCTTGATCCTGGGGTCTTGGAGAGGAAGTAAAAGTCAGAAGAGAAGGAAAGAGCCCCCGAATAACTCGAGGTGACCCAGGGTCATCTGCCTGAATACAGGAAGATCATGTCTGAGTTGTCAGGTCATGGCCACCTGCAGACTCTCTGACTGCCTATGGGGACAGCATGTCTCTGTGCCTCAGTGGAGGGATGGTGGCCCATGTGTCATTGGCCATGATGGCCTTCTCTCCAATGAGCTCTTTCCCGGAGCCTTACCTTCTTCAAACTTCAGCCTAAAATGCCCTTCTCCTGTACCTCCTAACCCTTCCCTCGGACCCTGGCAAACGTCATTCTGTGAGTCACACCACCTCACATTTGCCTCACAGGAGCTTTGTGGGTGGGATGCCCACTGCAATAGGAACAGACGATGGCCTCCTGCAGTGATGAACCACCTCACATCGCTGGAAAGATCACTCTACTTGTAATAAAGAAGCAGTGAGGAGTTGATGGGGGGGCTTGGACCAATACTGTAGCTGTGGGCATGATATGAAGTCACACTGGGGGACCCCCAAGACATTGGTACAATAGGAACTAAGCTCCCCCAGCCCCAAATAGAGGTTATCACCTTGACACTGAAGAACAAGGTCACAAGAGAGGCCATGTAAAGGGCAGGAAGGGGCTTGTAGCGTCACCCTCTGGTACTAAGGAAGGAGCCGTTACCTCCTCAGAAGCCTGACTTCTGCCCGAGTTGATGCTGGATTGATTTCCCAGGAGACATTTGTCTAAGGGCAGTAAGTACATAAAGCAGATTCAATACAGACGGTGTAAAATTTAATGTGAAGCCCCACAGCTTCTGTTTCGAATGCCAATTCTAACTGTAAGTTCATTACGGTACAAGCTGTGGGTCTGATTGGTTTTGCTGTTTGATGCTTTTATTTATTTGCAAGGCTTTTATAATAAAGTTTATCATTTTTTTTTTAAAAAATCCTCTTTAAGAAACAAGAAAGAAAGAAGAACCTCTGGCTACCTTCTCCCCAAACAGGTCTAAAAAAATGGCAGAAGCCGAAAAGAAATTTAGTGGTGTGTTTGTTAGTTTTCTAAGCATAAACCTTGCACTTAAAACCAGTAAACCGAGTAAATGGTGTAAGTCCCAGCCAGTTTTGTCTGCTTAATACTTGAAACGGCCAACTGCGGGTTATTCCTTCCCTGCCCCGTGGGTCTAGGGAGCTCCTGTGAGAGGCTGCAGTTGGACGGAATACTCCAAGTGACTGCTTTCTTTCTTCATAGGGTACCCAAAGCAGAGGACCACTGCTCCTCGGAATGGGTTCGCACCCAAGCCTGACCTGCAGGCCCGAGAGGCGGAGCGGCAGCTGGCCCAGCGGCTGAGAGACAGATGTGAGTGGCAGGCCAGGCAGCTGGGCCTGGCTCGAGGGGAGCTGAAGAGGGCCATCCGTGGCTTCGAAGCCCTGGCCGTGTCCACCCAGCACTTCTTTGGAAAGGTGAGGCCGGCCGTGGCTGAGAACGCTGAGGTCTTTTCAGCTACTTTTGGGCGCTGGAGCTGATAGCGGTGGTCATTGGAAGTGCGTGTGATAATTAGGGTTTGGGGATAGAGTCGAGTCTTGCTTGTCATATGGAATCTCCTGCAGCATTCTAGAATATTCCAGGAGCCCAAAACTAGTCAAAGAAACTAGTCCAAAAGGAAGAGTAAATAACCTTGATTACAAAAGAGAAAAGCAGGCAAAAAGAAAAAAGAAAGAAAGAAAAGGATACATACAAAGAGGAAATGTTTGGAGAAGACAGTGTGCACTTCTTTGCGTTTTCAGAAGGAGATGGGTTCACTCTGGTGTTTTGACTGAGGACACGAGGAGACAGGACCTCAGTGTCATTGTCCTTGGCTGCTGGTGGGAAATGCACTGGGCGGGCCCAACAGCGTGGGCTGGAGAAGGATCTTCACTGAACACTGTTTCTCTAGAAATGCAGAACGCGGCGTTTCTTGTCAGCAGACGTCTGGCGTCATCTGGGTGCCAAGGTGTGCTTGAGGGTGAAAATGAGCATTTATTTTAGAGATTTGAATATGATGCCTGATGGCTGTTTTTGTTGTTGCTGTAATAAAACATCCAAGAATGGGTAGTTTATTTAGGAAAAAAAAAAGTTCATTTTGCCTCGCAGTTCTAGAGGCTGAAAACCCGAGAGTGTGGCTCTAGCACCTGCTGGGCTTCTGGTGAGGGCCTCAGGCTGCATCACCTCATGGTGTAAAACAGAAGGGCGAGCTGGCATGTGGAGGAGAGGGAGCAGGGTGTCCTCACTGGAGTTTCTATTGCTGTGAAGAGACACCATAACCATGGCAGCTCTTGAGAACATTTAATAATGGTGGCTGGCTTACAGTTTCAGAGGTTTAGTCCATTATCATCCTGGTGGGGAGCATGGCAGCGTGCAGGCAGACTAAGGATGGCTGCATCTTGGCTTGCAGGCAACAGGAAGTTGACTGAGACCCTAGGCTGTATCCTGAGCATAGGAAACCTCAAACCCTGCCCCCACAGTGACAGACTTCCTACAACAAGGCCACACCCACTGCAACAAAGCCACACCTCCTAATGGTGCCACTCCCTAGGAGATTATGGGGGCCAATGCCATACAAACTACCACACAGGGCAAGTGAGCATTTGGAAGGGAGGGGCGGGGCAAACAACTGGAATGTCTTACGCCAACCTGCTCTCTCCGGCAATAATCTATTCCCGTGGGACAGACAGACATGAATTCTTTTTCAAGGCCCCACTTTACAGTTGTGGAGGATCAACCACACCCAAGTCCTAATGAGGGGTGAGCATTCTGAGCTCCACACAAGGGTCCTCTGGCATGTATAAATAGGAAGCAGTAATACTATGGTATCAAGGCCTCCCAAGTGCCTAGAACTCTAGCTAATTTCAAGACAAAACAACAGACATTACGTTGCACAGTGTCCACGGACGTCTTCCGTAATCACCCGCGCCGCACCGTAGGGTGGTTCTTTGCCCTTCTATCTGCCCCCCCCCTCCCGCTGCCACCCCCGCCCTCTGGTGGATCAGCTCAACAGAGTAACTTCCTGATCCATTGTCTTAAGGGACAACATGGTGTATGGAGAGCTGCAAAAACATTCCTTTTCACCCCAGCCTCCTCCTCAGCTAAAAATTTTCACCCCAGCAATGAATGATCAATTTCGATTTCCCATATTTCTGGACTGGTCATATTGGTGTCAATGAAGAGTGACAAGTATCTACGGTCCCCTGCACCAATCATAAAAGTTACAAATGCATTTTCCGTGTGTCGGGGAGGCGTGCCTCTCCACGGTGAGTATGAGATGAGCAGGAATGGGAAGTTTGTCTCTGGTAGGATGCAGATTTTTCATGGACTGTCGAGTCTTCAGTAGAAGAGGAAGTAGGGTGTTTGCTGAGCTGGGTGACCACAGTGACACTGTGACATTACCTCCTTTCACACGGTCACACCAAAGCCTTGATGATTATCTCATGTGGGTAAACACACCCCAGGGCACTGAGAGAGTCTTTGAAAGTTCGTATTGTGTTTGACAGGTTGAACTTTGTGGCACCATAGCAAGTCCGGAGCCACTGGGCCAGAATTAAGGGTCCACTCATGTAGTTTTACAGTCCTCTGCCCCAGAAAACCTCCTTGTTGACCACAGTTGTGTCCTCCACGGCATGCACAAGGCTCAGCAGGTGCTAGCAGATGACGTGTAGGCATCTCCATCAGACCCCACCGCCACCGCTGGGGCTGCCCAGGCCTGACATGTCAGTCAACGGGATGGACAGTGGACATGATTTTTATTGGCTTTTCAGTAAATCACAACTGGCAACTCCAGACAGGTCTCTAAAGCAATCCGTGGGATTTCACCATCCAAGCCACGTGTGTGGCCTTTTCTGTCTTTCCAGTCACTCTTCGTCTAGATAAACCCCAGGAGAAAGGGGGTGGGGTTTGGGGTGGGGATGGCAGGGTCGGGAAGCAAACGGGCAGAATCTTTAACTGATGTCATCGTTGGCTTCCACAGCTCATTGGGTGCTGTATGTGGTCTGCCATTAATAAATGGAACCCAGAGGTCAGACATGGAGACATGGACACTGGGAAGACAGAGGCAGATGCCTTGAAGCCTCCAATGCTGGGGCTCTCTGAAGATTCCAGGACTTAGGTCACTCCTGTGGGAAATTAGATACACTGTCTCCATGTGGGAAAAAAGTCCCCATGTGGGAACAGCCCAGCCACAAGAAAGCATGGTCACTGTAGCCAGCCATAAACAGAGTCTATGTTTGTGCACTGTTATAAGTTCATAGAGCATACATCTCTTGCAGTCCATAGGAGCAAATTCTCTCAGCCTTCCTGATGCTGCCACCCTTTAATACAGTCCTGTGTGTTGTGGTGACCCCCAACTACAGAATTATCTCATTGCTACTTCATCACTGTGGTTTTGCTGTTGTTATAAATCGTAATGTAAATAAATATCTGACATGCAGGATATCTGATAAAGCCACCTCGTGGGGGGGTCTCGACCCACAGGTTGAGAACTACTGCCATAATGTATTGAGTGGCAAAGTATAGTGGAATGAAAAAGGTACCGTGCTGGCCAGTAGGAATGCCACCTGTGCCTCTGGGAACCTAAACAGGTCCCTCCCTGCTCTCCATGTGCCCGACATTGTCCCTGATGGCAACAGCAACCTGGTGCTTGTGTGCCCTCCCCTGGCTGCATGCTTCTGTCCCCTGTCCTGAGTCGTGGCTCTCTCCACTTCTGGTTGACAAATGACCTCTTTCTGGGGTCATTGTGAGGATGGAGAGACTTAATGGTAGAGGTGCTTTGTGGAAATCCTTGAGAACGATCTTTTGTGAGTGCAAGGAAATCTACAAAACCCACCTTGAGAGTTCTGCTCTCGGGAAGGGATTAGACCTGTATGAGATGTGTGGAGTGAACAGGAAGCCTGGACGCGAAGATGTCATTATACAAGTCGTGCGTCCCTGGTTTGAAATCGGAAATGTTTCAACACCTGAAACCTTTTGAGGCCTGACAGGGCACAAGTGTGACATTCCACACTGGAGCTCCTAAGATGGGTTGCACTTTCAAAATATTGTATAAGAGTACCTCTGTCCTGTGCTTTCAGAGTGCATAGGAAACTTAAATGAACTCCATGTTCAGACTCGGATCCCATCCCTACGATAACTCATTATGTACACTGTCAAATCATTCCGAATTCTGAAGAAAAAAATCGGAAGCATTTCTGTTCCCCAGCGTTTCGGATGAGGAATGTGACTCTTCATACATAAGCAGCAGTTTGGCTGGTCTAGCCAGTTCAGTTAGTTGCTAGAGTAAACTATTTTCCTGGAAGTGCTGAATATGTCTTAAGGACGTATTGAAAATTTATCGCAGCACAGCAGCTCAGATGAACTCCCCGTCCTGTCCTGGCAGAATGGCTGTGGAAGCTGTCGGCTCTGACAGCTGCATCCAGGGATTCTCAGATGCCACACTTAGGTGCCAACATAGCCTCACACCTGCCTACTCTTAACAGCTCTGCCCCTGCAACTGGTCATGTTCCTCAGCAGGCCAAGCAGACCTGCCGGAAAAACATGGTCTCAAACCTGCAGGGATGTGGTAATGAGTGTGACCCTCCTGGGCTCACTTTCCTGGGTCCCGCTGACAAGCTGGGATCTTTCTCTTGGGTCCTTGTTCCTCCAAATGCTACCCTGTAGCACCCCCTGGTGGTCACTCCATGAAACAGCCCAGACAGTGGTCCTGTACAAGTAATGTTTCACATTGAGTACTTATTGGCGGGGGGGCTGTTTATTTCCATTTTATTTTAATACGACTTGTTATTTTATTCAATATTTTAATGTTGGATTTTGTTTTCATAATTCACTTTGAATGTGATGGTAGATTGTGACTTTTGCTTTTTAGTTATTATAGATTAGGCAGAAAAGGCATGGGAGTCGATGTGAAATGTCTCTGTAAGTCTTAGATCTCTGTTACTATTGCCGAATACCTGGGGCAATCCTGAGATTCACGCTGGAGAAAAACTACTCATGTCACAATCCAGGGAGCAGGAAAAGAAAGGAGGAGGGATTTGAAGCTCCGCATTTCCACTCCGAGGCGTGACCTCAATACCGCTAGGCCTTTTCCATCATAAAGGATCCACCAGCTTCCCGCAGTATCACTCTGCAACAAAGCCTTGAACACACAGGCCAAACGATAGCATGTGTTTTCTAAGCTTAGTGGAAACTGTAACAATGCTTCACCCTCTCTAGTCCCAAGCATACCGTCATCTCATCACACTGCTCTTTCATTGTGGAGACAAGCTCTCAATGCGTAAGAGTGGGAAGCACACAAACCTGAATACCTGTCATTATCCTTAAAATTTATTAGCAGTTACTCCCCTAGTTTTGTGTGTGTGTGTTGTTAATACTTAGAAGCATATGTTCTTCATCTATCTCTCCTGCAATAGCAGCTCTTTCTTGGTCAGCTGCCTCTGCCGTCTGAAAGGACCAGGAAAGGGCCTGTGGAAGCCTCCACAACTTGAAAGTAGGCGGGGTTCCCAAACCCCGGCCCAGCCCCGCTTGACTGGCTGACTACCAGGCCTGAGGTTCTGGAGACATCATTCTAAGCCTCACTGAATTCTTCCGGCTGGTATAGTTGTCGCCTTTGTGTGATGTCAGGGGACACTGGGGAGATCCGCAGGTCTCTGATGATAATATAATTAGAACATGATGGAGCCAACAGCTTGGTGTCTTCGTGTAGGAATGCCTCCTCCATCCCCTCCCAGCCGCCACGCTGCTTCTGTTCTACGTGAGAAGGGGGAAGGCATAATCACAAACTGTGAAACATAATTAAAAACCTGGGTCGCGACGCAGAATGTCATGGGAAGTGCCCCGAGGCCATCTGTGGCCTGTTGCCCTTACAACAGACCAAGAGAAAAGCAGAGCTCTGAGGAGGACTCCCAGTCACTGGGAGTGGGGGAGGGGGTGTGAAAGGATGGGGAGAGCCGCCAGATCTGGGGTGAGGGCAGAGGAAAGCAGAATCCTCTCCCTCTCTCTAAGCTCTTGGTGAATCCATGCTAAAGTCTGGACACCATTTTAGGCCCGGGGCTCTGTCTGAGAGTGCAGCATTCCTCTGTGAGGATGCCGGGCTCCTCACGGTGGGGCCTCCCCAGAGTCTTCATGAAGGCCCCACGATACCGGCTCCCTTCTCAGTCTTCAGTCAAGCAGGGCGCCGGATGAAGCGGAAGAGAGAAGATGGAGGGAGACCCCTTTCCTAGAGCAAATGTGGACTTGCTCTCACCTTTGAATGCAGTCAGACTTTAAATTGGGGCTTCATCAAATGAATGCCTTGAAAGCAAGGGGGAAGCCATATTCCACCAACTGAAGGACTGCCCATTCCAGGCGCCCCTTCCTCCTACTCCCCAACCCACCCCCAAGCACATTCTTGATCAGTAAGGACACTTATCTGGAAGCAGAAGCAGTCTAGTCCTTGGCGTCTCCTGAGTTCTTGACCTGTCACGGTAGGACTTTGTGCCTTCCGCCCTGCAAATGGTGCCCCGCCGCTGCCGTTATCCTCTCTCCCTTTGCTTTGTGTGACACAACTAAAGCCTTAGAGAAAGTGTGAGGAGTTGGGTTAGCCTGTCTCAGTCAGTCGGCAGAGAGTGTGGTAGGAGACTTTAGTGGAGAGGTATCTGGGTACCTGCATGCGACCACTCCCTGGTGAGGCAACACGGGAAGGCTGTGTCATGGAAGTAACCCCCCTGCAGTGAGATGCCCGCTTTTCCTCTTAGGACTCTAGCTAGAGGAATTTCACAGCATAATCTTCAGGTACTAAAACATTCCCCAAATCAAGAGGTCAAAGGCCCCCCCAAAGGACCCTGTCCTGGGATGCTCATAGAACAACTAGAAAGTAAGTTGAGAGAGCTGAGTCTTCTCCCTGCTTATGAAGCTCCTCGGTCCCAAAGCCTGATGCACCCCACTCTTATTGACGATCATGTAAGCTTCCTGGCCAGGTGCAGTAAGAGACAAATCCATGCCTGACTGAGGTCAGAACCCTCCGCCTCCCTCGGTTCATCTCTCATGCTGTGTGCATTTGCTCATTTCTTTTTTCCGGTTTGCTCTTTTGCTCATCCTTCCGATGAAACGACGTCCTTTTATCAAAGATGGACACTGCGTAGGGAGAAAAATGGGTTTCATTGGACGCTTTAGGAACCCGGTCTGCGTGAACAGGAAGAAGCTGGTCAGAGTGAAGTGTGTGCCTTTCAAATCACCTAGGACGAAGCCACCATGTGGGTGCTGGGAATCAACCCTGGGTCCTCTCCAAGAGCGGCCAATGCTCTTAGTCACCGAGCCATCTCAGCAGCCCTGGAACTTTCTTTTTAGATCAGTTAAATGTTGTAAACTCCACCAAAGGAAAACAATCAAATAAGAGGACTTTTTAAAATGAATCGTTGCCTGAGGAGGTTAGTCATTATTGTCTCAGCCCTAGACATCTTTTCTATGAGGAATGGACTCATTGGCTTTCCTAGAACTTGATTTTTTTCTGGACATGGGGTTGCTAATGTCCTAATTTCAATTTTGTTTTTTAATAAAAGGGGAAATGACTAATTGTGTGACTTTGGGGACAATTTGAGTGAGTGGACCATCAGCCCAGGGGTCCGAGATTTAGTCGAGCTTGTCAAAGGCTATCTCAGCCTTAAATACCAAAAGTGGTATTTATCTAAGGACTGGTCTGAAGTCCTAGTGCCTGGAAGGCTAAGGCAGGAGGATGACCAGAGTTCAAGGCCAGTCTGGGCTCCATAGTGAGCTGTGAGAGCCTGCCTTGGATGGTACAGTAGGTGTCACCGTCCACCTGGCCCGAGTGCGGCTAAGCAGGGTCCCCAAAGATGCAAACCCCAGCAAGTGGCAGTGCTTACCTAAGTGATAAAAAAAGGGAGGAGATTGACAGCAGAGTGTTCAGGGAAGACCCAGGAGAAGGCAGGGCGGTGTCTTGAGAGCCATCCCTGCTCCCTGTGCAGGAGCCTGGTGTGAGGAAGGCCTGGAGACAGGAGATGAAGGAAAGCTTGAGGAAGCAGGCAGCCCAAATGAGAGAGCGGTCGGTTCCAGGCCGGGTCCCAGGTGGTGGGTAAAAAGAACACACAAGTAGCAAGTGCCTGGGATTTGATATTTGAGAGGAGTGTGAACCAAGAATTCCTTAGTAGAAGAGTTCCCTGAGTGTCCCTGGCTCCTTGCGATCAGGTGGCAGAGCCTGCCTGAGCGAGATGGCAATGGCGCCACCTAGAGGACGCTGCCTAGAAGTGAAAGTCTGTGCTCAGAAAAGTCACACCAGCTCCATCCCCCGGTGGGAGTGCTGGGGAGGATCGTCCAAGAGGGTGTCACTGACCTGGGACACAGACTAGATCTTTCCACCAACTTAACTGCAGCTCATCGGAAACTGAAAATGCACAGCTTCCTCCAGCCTGCGCTTCATTCCCGACCATCCAATCACGAAAGGAGTCAAGTCAAGAATGCAATTCTGTGTGGCGCCAACCCGCGGTCAGGACGACCCACACCTATGATCTAGTCCCTGAAGAGAATAAAGGCAAGCCATGGAAAACAGTTGGGAGAGGTTAGTTCAACTGTATGAATAACCACTTTGAATGTGAGTGGCTTAATTAAACACACTAAAAGACAGAGGTAGTCTGAAGTTACTTAAGGAATCCAACTATATGCTGTCTACTAGAATCTCAATTTAAATATAAAAATAAAACTCAAAGTGGTGAGAAAGATGCACTATGCTGACACTGTCAAAAAGAAAGGCAGAATGGATATCTAATGTAATATTTATTAATTCTTTGAGAATTTTGTACATTGTCATTTGATTATATAAGATGGCTATCCTAATTTCACACTAAGCTGATTTCATAATTATTGTCAACTTGATACAAGCCTAGACAAACTTGGGAGGAGAGAATCTCAACTGAAGAACCGCCTCCATCAGACTGGCCTGTGGGCATGTCTGTGGGGCGTTTTTCATAGTTACCAATCGATGCAAGAGGGTCCAGCCCACTGTGGGCAGTGCCACCCCTAGGCAGAGGGGCCTGGGCTGTATGAGGAAGGTAGCTGAGCAAGCCAGAGAAAACAAGCCAGTGAGCAGTGTCCCTCGGTGGCTTCTGCTTCCGTCCCTGTCTTGGCTTTCGTTGATGATGGACTGTGATGTGGAAATGTAAACCAAAATAAACCCTTTCCATCCCCAGGCCAGTTTGGGTGGGTGTTTATCACAGCAACGGAAGCCTAACTAGAACAGTGGCCCTAGAGCCAGGAAGGTTGTCAGTAGGAAATACCGTACTATAGTGAGAAAGTGTCAGTTCGCCAAAAATTCAGGAAGGTGTTGTAGACTGGCCCTGACATGGGCGCGACCATAATGTTCAGTTAGTGTAGACCCAGGAGCCCTGTTGCTTCAAACTGGGAACTGCTTTAAAAGCATCTATAGTAAGGGGGAAGGGAATAATAAGTCCCAGTGTACAATGGGCACACTCTGCCCTTTGTATGTTTATGAACATCGTTTCTTTCAATCTTTTCATGATGAAGGTCTTTCAACTCCTGTTTTATAGATAACTTGGGTACCTTTTAATCAAATCACGTCTTGTGTATTATTTCAGTCATCATGTATTTATCAAATGCCTGCTAGATCTCAGAGTAATGAGCTAGAAACGACACAGGGGTCCCTTTCAAGAAAGTCCCAGGCGCACCCCCACGCAACGCCCACCAAGCTCCTCCCCTGACCCTGCCAGCATTGCCAGAAGGTAGACAGGAAGCCACGGATGTTGCCATGTGACAGCCAAACAGAGGGAGAGGGGCTTTTACTCAAGGGAGCTCAGTAAACTCAAGACCATGAGGATAAATTCTGGAGACCGGCTCTAATGGCGGGTATGGTTAACAGCTCTGAATTATGTAATTTACACTTGCCAAGATAGATGGTAAGTGTCTCACCAAGTATACACCAGAAAGGGGGCCATGGGAAGCGATGGCTGTCTTAATTAGCTGTGTGGTAGTGATTTCACCACGTGTGCACGTACCAGGATGTTAGATTGTACATGTCAGTACACAGTGTTTACTTGTCACTAATAATAAAGCTGGGGGAAAGATACCGTGCAAAGTTCCTCCCTCAAATACGGTCCGCACCTTCTGTTATTCTAACTGGTATGTTATTGACTAGTGGGTCACGTGGTACTTGCCAGGGGTCAAAATGGTAAATGGGATTTTTAGTGTCAGTGAGACATGTGAGCTATTGATTACCAATCTCTACTTCTAACCTGGGCTGCATGGAAAATAACAGATCTCTAAAAATAGTTTTTAAAATAGTGATTGGGCCAGACATGGAGGCACACATGCCTTTAAACCCAGCAAGTGGGAGACAAAGACAGGCAGATCTCTGTGTTTTCAAAGTCAGCCTGGTTTACGTAATGAGTTCTAGGACAGTCACAGCTACATAGTGAGACCCTGTCTCCAAACAAACAAACAACAGAAAAGAAAGAATGATTGAAAACTTCAGATGGGGTTGGAGAGATGTCTCAGAGGTGGTCAAGAGTGCTTGCTGCTCTTCCAGAGGGCTAGAGTTTGGTTCCCAGCACCCGAATCAGAAGGCTTACAACCACCCATAACTCCAGCACCCAGGGGATCCATCCTCTCTGGCCTCTGAGCCAACCTGCACTGTGGGGCGTTTTCCCACCCCACAGCTTCCCAGAGTTTTCTTGAGTGTGAGCAGCAGGAAATATTAGATAGCAGGATTTATTGCGGAGAATCTTGCGGAGATAAACAGATAGAAAATAAAGGATAGCCTCAAGAGGGCCTGGAACCTTTTCCAACGGGCCCCGACTGTCTCTGCCCCAGGGTTTTTATAGAGACGCCAAGGGGGTGGAGCAAATGACCTCCTCCCCCAGCACAGCCAAGTGCAGACCATCTCAGCCACCTGCACTCAGGCCCGTGGTCCTAATCATCCTCTATGTGGATCTGCTGGGTAAAGCCACGAGGAACCCGAGAACGGGCTCCCACACTGCACATCCGTGGCATACACACACAGACATGTTCACATAAATGAACATAAATATTTTTAAAAAGAAAAGTTCTATGAGCCTCAGATAGCTTACAGAGATCTATGCCAAGACATGGCATAATCAAACTGGTAAACACGGAAGATAAAATATGAAAATCTGTCAAAGGAAAGAACAACAAGGGAAAAGGTTATACCCTTTCCGCAGCCCACTCCCAGTGGCCAGATTCTTCTGACATGGGGGAAGATTAAGTTTTCATGTTATAATTCTTAGACCAACACCTGAAACCTTGAGGCATAACAAAAAATTAAGGAATAAATAAAAAATGGGGGCCAGGCAGTGGTGGCGCATGACTTTAATCCCAGCACTCGGGAGGCAGAGCCAGGCAGATCTCTGTGAGTTCGAGGCCAGCCTGGTCTACAGAGCAAGATCCAGGAAAGGCACTGTGAGAGGGCACTGGATCCCTTGGAAGTGAAAGTACGGATGACTGTGGGTGAGTGCTGGGAACCAGCCAGTGCTCTTAACCCCTGAGCCCTCTCCCCACCCACATTTGGAGGAGGAATTGCTAATGTCACTAAACACATTGCAGTGTAAGCATTTTCTCGGGGCCATTTTCGACCAGTATTATCACTCAACAAGAGACCCAGATGATTATGTAAACATAAAAACCATTGCCTTGGACATCTTTTTATGAGAACAGTCAGATTTACTTAGCAGAACTACCATGATAGATACAAATACTGTCCCAAATCAGGTGACCAACGTGTCTGAAGCATCCACATGGCTTATAAATATGCAAATCATCTTGGCTAGTGCAAACAGCTGATGCTTGCCATTCATTCCCAGGAGAGTTATCAAGAGATGCAGGCCAGGCACGGTGGCTCAAGCCTTTTATCCCAGCTCTTGGGAGCCTGGGGCAAGAGCCTTGTCTCACATTCAGGCCAGCCTGGGCTACATAGTAAATTTTAAGAGAGCCTAAACTACGTTGTGAGACTCTGTCTCAAAGAACCAACGAAAGTGGAGGTAGGGTTTTAAACACTTAGAAAATGCTGATCAGTCTTTATCGCATTGCCAAACTGATCAAATACATGGACTCTACCTTTGCATGGGTAACTGTTAGGAACCCCATCTCATCAGCCATATGCTGAGGGCAGATGTAGGTTCAAGTTTGTGCATTGGTGACTCCATTTGTTGGGCACATGGACTTCACGTGTCTACGCTGGCAGGTTGTAAACACTCCGGGGACTTAGAGTCTCCTTTGAGAGAGTCAGGACACCATCAGCGCAGCTTCCCTGCCCTGGCGTAGTTCTAGATGTGCAGGATTTGTGGGAGCGGTATGAGGACGCTACAAGCATGCCTGCAGAACATCGGACCCTGTGATGGAGGCAAGTGACTGTGATGTGGTGAGAAGAGTGAACTTCCTGGAGACCATCAGAAAGTGTTCGTGGATTCGCAGGGTGACGAACTCCCTGCATACACACCACAGTCTGACTGGTGGATTTGCAGGGTGATGGACTCCAGCATACACACCACAGTCTGACTGGTGGATTTGCAGGGTGATGGACTCCAGCATACACACCACAGTCTGACTCAAGGATTTGCAGGGTGACAGACTCCCTGCGTACACATCAGCAGTCTGACTTGTGGATTTGCAGGGTGACGGACTCCCTGCATACACACCAGCAGTCTGACTGGTGGATTTGCAGGGGTGACAGACTCCCTGCCTACACACCAGCAGTCCGATTTGTGATAGAGTTTTGGCTCGTGGAGTAGAAACCAGAATGAAGGGAGATAGGAGGAGTTGAAGAGATTGCATTTTCTGTGCTAAGCAAGAGAGATGCTTGGGGCTGGGAAGATGACTCAGTGGTTAGGAGCATGTACTACTCTTACACAGAACATCAGCTGAGTTCCTAGCTCACAACTCATCCAGTTCAAGGGAATCTGACACCCTCTTCTGGCCACCATGGGCATTGCACTCATATGTGCACAGACACACACACACACACACACCATATGCACTCACACACACACACACACACACACACACACACGCATACACACACTCACTGCTGGAGAACATGAATGTGGATTTGAAAGTGAAAATGGGAATTAGTGAAGATTCAAGTCCTTAAAACAAAAACAAATTAAAGGGAAAAACAGCTGAAATTTCTCCAAACGGAAGAACAAAGTATCTGGGGACTCAGGATGCTGGGAGCAGATGAGAAGGTTCACCAGGTGGTTTTGGAAAATAAGATTTGCCATCTTGGTGCTGACATGGATGACCATGGGAGTGCTCAGTAGACAGGCTGGTGTTTGGAGGAGTAAAGAGCGTTAGCAGAGGATTCTCAGGAACCGCCACTCACCCTCTGCAGCCAGACACAGTCGCTCCATGGGAAGTCTATGGGATGTTTCCAGTCTCACAGACACCAGAGTGGTGAGGAATCCCGAGTCTGTGGTGAAGAACATGCAGGAGAAGATGAATCGTTGGAAAAGAAAGGAGAGGCAGCCCGTGCTTAGCAGGAAGCCCGGAGATTTGCCTTCTGATGGAGAAAACCTTGTAAAAGGGACAGGAGCATGTCTACTTCAGCCCACCTAGTTGACTAGGGCATTTGCTGTGGCTTATTTCTGAGTATGGTGTGGTGTGGGGTTCAAATGAGTGGAATCTTGATCTAAACTGGTGTTTCTCAACCTGTAGGTCATGACCCCTTTAAGGATCAAATGACCCTTTTCCCAGGGGTCACATATCAGGTATCTTGTGTATCAGATATTTACGTTACGATCCATAACAGTAGAAAAATCACAGTTATGAAGTAGCAATGGAAATAATGTCGCAGCTGGGCGTCACCACAACATGAGGAGCTGTATTAAAGGGTCACAGCATTAGGAAGGTTGAGAACCACTGCACTAACTTTTCTAAAAGCAGTAGTTGACCCAGATGCTTGTAGGACATTTTGTGACTATGTTAGAAATATTTTTTTAAAGATTTATTTATTATGTATACAGCATGTATGACTGCAGGCTAGAAGAGGGCACCAGATCTCATTACAGATGGTTGTGAGCCACCATGTGGTTGCTGGGAATTGAACTCAGGACCTCTGGAAGAACAGCCAGTGCTTTTAACCTCTGAGCCATCTCTCCAGCCCATTAGAAATATTTTTAACAGGCCACACCTCTGCACTTGATGAAGTGTCTATTGCATTGGGCTTGCAGAACTGGATGCAGAGTGCTGGCCGACTGGACTCTAGTACGTGAGGCCTCAGCTGTGACGGCAGCTAAGTGCATGAGAGGGTCTTCTGATGGCCAGAGAGAGAGGCAGCACTCGGAGAGGCTAGCCTCACTGTGGATACACAGTTGGAAAGGGGCAGCCCCAAGACTGGAAGGCATCCAGCTCTCCTCTGCTTGTTCCCTGCATGTATTTATGTGTACCGTGGGCATGTAGTACTTGAGGCGACCAGGAGAGGGCATCAGATTCCCTGGAACTGAAGCTATAGACCATTGTGAGGGGCCGTGTGGCTGCTGGGAATCGAATCTGGATTCTCTGCAAGAGTAACCAGTGCTCTTAACCTTTGAGCCATCTCTCCAGCACCCAGCCACAGAAGGAAGAGTAGCAACAGTATGTCAGCCTTCCTCCTGGCACCTCTTTGGAGGGACAGTCTCTGGCTTCTGGCATGTTGGCATCGGAATGAACAACATTACCCTGACATTGGGCTCTTGTGACTCTCGGTTGGCACTGGAGGATGGTTTCGGGAGTGTGAACACACTAGCGCTGTCTTGAGTTTGTCTTGTTATCTGACGCGGCGTGTGTTACACTCCCTTCGTCCTTGTGGAGAGCAGTTTCAAAGTGCAGACTTCCCAGGAGGAGGGGGCTCCTGCACCCACAGTCATTCCTCTGGCGTTGCTCTGACATGTCCAGTGAGGTGTCATAAGTGGATCTCCCCACTAACTTCTATGTCGAGCAGGTTACTTATTCTCCCAGAAAGAATGCATGAGCGGGGGGTGGGGGTGGGGTGGGTGGGTTAGTTTATGTGTCCTCATCCTTCACCAGCGAGGGAGAAACAGTGGAAACAGTGGAGCTTAACGTGTTACCAGAGAGCTTCCCACACTGGGAAAGCACTGACTCTCCATGTCTGCAGGCTCTCAAAAAAAAAAAAAAAACATTGATTTTGAGAGACTTCATGAGGAAAAGAGAGAGTGAAGTAATCCAGAGTATCCTCGGTGGCCGGATAGGACCCTTTCTGCAGCCAGTAAAATGCAGCTGAGGTCCTAAAAGGACAGACATCTGGGGTTTTGTCCAGATTCAGGGGAAGCCAGTGCCAGGGGGCAGAGAGCAAAGAGCAGGAGGAAATGGGGCAAACAAAGGAGCCTGGGCCCAGTGAGAGTGATGTTTGCGGATGTGACAAGAAAAGGGTGCAGAGAGCTAATCCGTAACTCAACGAAGGGGAAGGATTTGACATTGTGTAGACACAGGCTGCAATGCTTACAGCACATACCAAAGCTCGGTGGAGTGAAGAACCCGCCCAAGCAAACAGGCAGGTGCTGGCATTGTTCATCCGTCAGTCTTTCTAGTTAGCACTGACTCACGCATGCCTGTGGTGTCCACCCCAGCATTCGGGTGGGTGCTCACCACACACTGCTTCGGGCTAACCCTGCACTGAGCACTGTCATTGGCTTGGATGAGTGAGTTCTTTTGACTAAAGTAAACCAGAGCAGGGCTGGGATCTGAGGCAGGGGCACTAACACTGTAGCCTGTGTTCTCCGTGACATTCTGCAGCCGCCTAGTGAACTGTGCTGAGACTGAAACTTAGTCTGGGGCAGTAAGAGGAGATGCGGCAGAGAGAGCACAGGACTGAGGAGCAGAAGCCCGGCTCAGCCTGGCCACCAGCACACAACTTCTTCTGTTTCGATGCCCTGGTCTGTCAACGGAGTCCCTTAGGAGGGAAACTCGAGATCATACACAAGGAAATGACTTGAAATACCATCGCTCCATGTAGATGACTGTTTACCCAAATGCCATCCAGTTTCCTGCTCTGGACTGAAACTATTCAGGGTTGGGGATAAAACACAGGGCCAGCAGGCCACGCTTTGTGCCCTCCAGTGAAGGGATTGATCGGGTTACAGGTGGCAACATGAAAAGCAATATCAGGGAGTGTGGCTTGTTTTAGGAAGTGGCATGTGAGCAGAGACGGAAGAAACATCGCAGAAGGTGGAGGAAAAGTTCTGCGTGTGAAAACCACCACAGTGGGAAGGGTCGTGGCAGCTCCATGGAGTGAGGAGAGCCTAAAGAGACTAGGTGGAGCCCCGGGTGGGGGAAGTGGTCAGGAAAGCAGGTTCTGTGGAGCCTGAGCTATGACGGTGACTCTGGTCACTGTCGGGGACCAGCTCCGACCTCCCCACAAGAACTCCGATGGGTTCTTGTGGGGAGGAGTAAGGAATGGAGAAGTATTAGATAGAAAGAAAGGCCTAGACGAAGAGAAAGACAGAGACACAGGATAGCTTCAGGAGGGTCCTGGGTCAATACCCAGCAGCCCCAACTTTATTCATAATGGGCCTTTTATATATCAGCAAGGGGAGGGGCAAACGGCCTCCCCCTTCCAAGGTCGAGGTATAAAATACCAACAAGTGTAAATCCTTCAAAACATCTGGTAACTACGCCTTTAGCCAAATCATCCTATTATGCAGACCTGCTGGGCAAAGCAAGCTCAGACTTTCTGACCTTGAGTAAGGCCTTACCAGGGAGCCTCTGTGGGCTCCCACAGGTCACCAAGAGCAGAAGAGAAGCCTCTGAGTGGAGGGTGACCTAAGCATCTGGACAGCAGATAGGTACAGAGCCCAGGAGAGACCCACAGCAGCAGACTGTATGGCAGCAGATGCCAGGGACATGGAGACAGGTAGCGTTGGTGGGTGGATGGAGAGATGGTTGGGAAGTAAGCTGGGTGGAGTCAGGGTGTGCTGGGAAGAGGAAGGAAAAGCAGAAGGTTTGATCTCTGCTTGGGGACCTCTGTCAGAGGCATGCCACTCACTGAAGTAGAAACAGTGGAAGACTGGAATCCTGGAACATGGTGGTTTGGGCTCCTAGAGTGCTCTGAGATGCAGGCAGAGACAGGAAGTCATGTGGACAGTGCTGGTGTCCTTAACCCCACCAGCCAGCACATTTCACCCGACATGGAATCTAGGAAGGACTGAGTACCTGCTGTGGCCCCTCACGGGTTGGGTCATAAAACACAGCTCTTTCCCTTGTGGAATTGACCTCGTTGGTGAGATTAGTTGAAGACACGGCATGGCAGCAGGATGTAAAGTCCCCCAAACGAGGGGCACACGCTACATGAGTGGTGGAGCCTCCTGGGAAAGCCAGCATCAAAGAAGAGAAACGAGGCTGGGGAAACACAGATGGAGGGGAAGACAGTTGCCCGATATCCCGAGCAGGAGAAGAACTGTCCGAACGCGCTGCTGTGCTGGGAGCCCGTGGGGGCGGGGACTGCTTGCTGAAGTGTGTCTATGGATAATATTGGCTCTCCGAGTCCAGCCACTAATGCAAACATTGGTTCTTGAGCTGGAGAGATGGCCCAGCAGTTAAGAGCATGTGCTGCTCGTACAGAGGATCTGGGTTCAGTTCTCAGTACCCACATGGTGGCTCTCAACCTGGATAACTCCAGTTCTGGGGAATCTAATGCCCCTTCTGACCTCTCCCACACCTATTTCTCCCAGGAATTGTGTTCTGTGTGGTTTGTTCCCTTATCTGTGGTCCTGGCATTTGAGGACATAAGAACCCTGGAAAGGTGCTGTCATCTTGCTGGGGGCAACTTTGACAGCCGGAGCTTCCGAGAGACCCGGCCTTGTCAGCTGCTGGGAGGTCAAATGTGGCAGCTCCCAGCCTCCAGCCCCAGCCCTGGGTGCTCTCTTCATTTAAGCTGCTTACCTAGAACAGTTACTTCTAGCTGACAAAAGACCCACATCTCTTGCTCTGGTATTGTGGGTGACCTAAAAATATCTAGCTTAACAATACAGTTGGGGGCTGCCCCGTCGGGCTGTAGCGCTAGTGTTAAGATCCATTTAAATCCCTCTCCCAGTTATAGCCATCCAGGTCTTAGGTTTCTTCAGGGATTCCTGGTGGCAGAGACACTTCTCTGGGCTCCAGGGTCCAGCATGGAACAAGAGCAACACGGACTTTAAGGTCACTTCTTGTCACTGCAAGAGACACTCTCAGGTGCCTCCTGGGTCGGGTTGCAGATGTGCCAGCCAGTGTCAGGCATACCAGGTGGTGCCACCAAAACCTGCTTTCTCATTCAGTACATGTTCTCCTGGGGCTGCACGGAAGACCACATCCGGTCTCTGCTCCTGCGGCTGTCGAGCATCCTTTGGGGCAGTTCTGAGCGGCAATACTCACAGGCACGGGTGCCTGAGATGTCCTTGTGGCCTAACTGCCCAGGCAGAGGAGGTGGATGGAAAGCAGCTGCGGCAGGAATAACTCAGAGGGTCCCTATTGCTTTCTTCTTTGGCATTTTCTTTCTTTTTTTTCTATTCCTCAGAAGGAGGCGGAGCTCGAGAATTCTTGTAGCCCTCCCCCAGTCCCACGCCATCCCCACATAGCAGTGGTCCCCGTGTTCTCCATCACTGAAGTCATAGTGCAGGCTGCCCGTGGATGTTGCCAGAGCCCTCCCGCCACTGGTGGATGTCTGTCCGTCCTCCTCCTGAGGCCTAGGAACACGCATGCTTTAGTGCAGGGCTACCGTATGCCAAGTGAATGCAGGAAGAAGCATCAGGATCAGAAAGCCACCCTGTAGTTTAGAAAGATCCTTAGCCCTCTGGAAAGAGACATGATCATCCAAGTTTTTCCATCAGACCTTTCCTGGCACCCTGACCCATCAAGCAGGGTAAATGCCATCCCTCTCTGCCTCAAACAGGGAACCAATCTCAGTGGAAGAAGAAATCTCATGATGCCTAGCATAGCGCGGAGGCCCTTGGTACATGCAAGGAGGAAAAAGGAATTATATACGGAGGATGCTCTGAATATATGAATTGATTGAGCAAATTTAAAATTCAATTTGAATCATGTGAGAAAAATGAACAAAACAGAATAGAACATGCCGAGGTGTTGGGCTTCCGCCAGGTACAATCTGTCCTGTTGAAGAAAAGTCATCCTGACACTTACATGATAAGATAGGCTATTCAGGACTGTTATGATAAGCATCAGGACCTTTGCAGTAGAGAGAAAGATTAGCTGCCTCCGTGACAGCAGACAGCTGGGGATTAATAGCCAACGATCAGGGTTGGAGCAGAGGATAGAAAGTCACCAGGAAGAGAGAACCATGACAGTGGTGTTCCTACATGGACTCCTGGGACTCCTGTGGAAGGCAGGCCAGTGTGAAAAGATATGAGGGGACCTTGCTATAGCTCTCAGCCAAGGCAAGACCCAGAGACCAGTCCGACAAAAATAGAAGCCCAGTTAGAGTTTGGTTCAGTACCAAGTTCCATTTGTCACAGACTAATGGACCTGTGTCTCTCTGGAAGAAATGAGGATGTCAATACAGGATATTAAAGAGGGATCTAATAAAATATAGGGAGCAGAGGATGCCCTGAATGAGTGAAGTACTGAGTGAATGTGTGTTGTTGACATGGACACAGCCATGTCTAGGAACCCCAAAGCCTCAGACCCACGGGGAAATGGCAAAGTCTTCCTCTGGTCCATGGGAGAGTATCGACAGAATGTACGTAAAAATGTCCACCGTAGCTTCCTTAGCCTGAATGTTGACAGTGTGTGCGGAAAATGTCCACTGTAGCTCTCCCCACCATCCAGTGTTGATGGCCTGAAGACTGCTCCTGTACAGAGATGGCTCCTACCCAGTAGTTAAACCTGCCCCTTGTTCAGTTGTATACAATAACCCTGATTCCCTGTTTATCCATATACAGTAACCTCTCTTCCTTGTCCAGCTGTCTAGAATAACCTCACCTCCCTGTTCAACTCTAAAATAAGCATGATGAACTTCCAGCGCACTGCAGTTTCTCCAGCAGAGAGCCCAAACCACCCACCTGATCCCTGTCTCTCCCTCACTCTCTCTCCTTTCTCCTCTCTGCCTCTCTCTCTTCCCCCCTCCCTCTCCACTGTATGTGTCTGTGTGTCTGTCTTTTATTCATCCCCTTGCTGACCCCAGGAAAGCCCAAGTCCCTGGAGGCTGCACAGGACACAGCAATAAAAAGAGAGAAACACTGAAAATATTCCATTGAAATTTTGGGAGGAAAAGGCTCAGTACATCAGTGTGCTCAGTGGACAGTCTCACCAATAGAATGGACCAAGTAGAAGACAGAATGTGAGGGATGTAAAACAAAAGAAATGTTAGAGCGTTCAGACAATGACAAAAATAAGTATGAACAGAGCTTATAAGGTCTGTGGGACTTCATTTAAAAACCAAATGTGTGATTCATGGGCATAAGTGATGAAGTTCAAACCAGAACCACAGAGAATTATCCAATAAAACCATAGCAGAAAGGTCGGTCTCTAAATCCAGGAAAGAAGGTGGCTGTGCAGGAGATATTTTTAATACCACACAATGTAGTGACTTCAATATCACACTCTTACCAGTAGACAGATCAGCCAGACCTCCCAAAAATTAGGAGCAAAAAGCCAGAGTTAAGTGACCTTGTAGTTCAGATGGACTTAGTAGACATCTGCAGAGTACTTGACACAGCCACTAAAAAACAACACATTCTTCCCAGCAGCCCACAGTACTTTCCCTGAAATTGTGCACATTTGAAAAGACAAGTCACATCTTAAACAAATACAAGAAAATTAGGGCTAGAAAGTCGACTTACTAAGAGCAGAAGACCCACGTTCAGTTCCCAGCACCTTCGTGGGCGGCTCACAACCATAGTTTCATGGGCTCTAATGCCCCCTCTGGGCTCCTCAAGCACTACGCACATGTGATGCACAGATGTAGACGGAAACATACACGTAAAAATAAGGAAATGAATAAATATTTTTTTAAAAACCAGAAATCTAAAATGAAAACTTAATGCTTCTCAAGCCCTTCAAAATTATTAACAAGCCAAATCCAAAATTAGTAAATGAAAATCAATAATAAAGATGAAGGCAGACATTAATGAAATGTAAGTAAATACAAAGCAATATGGAAAAAAAATCAATAAAGCGAAGAGTTGGTTGCTTCTTTGGTAAGATAAACGAGATTGATATATCCTTAGCCAAAGTAACCAAAAGGAAGAAAAGATTCAAATTACTAAGGTTCTGATGGAAAAGGCGGCATCACAACAGACACCAAGGACACTCAGAGGATCCTTAGGTATGCTTTGAAAATCTGTTCCAGTAACCTGGGGGAAAAGGGAGAAAAAGAATGGACAAGTTCTAGACCTACCCAGACTAAACTAAGGAGTTATAAATAATCTAAACAGCTTGATAGCATGCAGTGGAACTGTAGCAGTAATAAAATGTCCAAAAAAAACAAAGAAAGAAAGAAAAGAAGAAAAGTTGTGGTCCAGATGAATTCACAACTGAATTCTACTAGATGTTTAAACTGCTGATACAAGCCTTCCTCGAATTGATTCATATAATAAATGAGAATAAAACAAAAAGGCATACTTATAAATTAATTTTATGAGGCCAGTACTTTCCAGATGTTAAAGCCTCTCCCCTTCACCCCTCCACACTTGTGACAGTCGGGAGAGCTGACCTTGCCCTCACCAACTGCAGCACACGAGTGTGGGCCCTGCACCTCACCTGGGCAGCAGAATAGAGCTAACCATGTCGACAAGGTGCAGGTGAGCTGGCCCAAATGATGTGAGCAAGCAACGGAAACCTGGCCTTGCCCCTCATCTGCCTTGTGGTTGGCACCTCCCTTTCCCCCACCCCTCACTACCTGTGGCAGATAGTAGGAGAGCTGACCCTGCCCCTCACCAGCTGAAGCGCTAGGGAAAGCAGCCCTGCACCTTGCCTGGGCAGCACGGTGGAGCTGACCCTGTTGGAGGGGGACATGGGTGAGCCGGCCATGAGGGCATGAGAGCAGGAGAACCAACTTCGCCCCTTGCTGCTTGCTGCCTAGAGCTGGCTAGCCGGAGCAGAGCCAGAGAGCTCCCCCTGGTGATGAGGATGAGGGAGAACTGGCAGGCTGACCAACCCAGCTACCACCCAGGAACCAGGGCTGTGAGTTGGCTCACCCCAAGATCACCCCATCTATGTCTGCTGGAGCACGTGAAGAGCCAGGTTCTGCAGATCCAAAGCTGCAGGGTCTCCATGACACAGGGCAACAGCAAGATGTCCAAGAGGAGTCCCCGTGAGGGCCCAGCAGAAGCCAGAGACCTCAAATCAGACTAAAGACTCATTGCAAGTAAAGATGTATGAACTGAGGGGTACGCTGTGTGAATTACAGTGTCACACTGCAGCTTCCGTGATGAGATTTTTTTCTTTTTCTTTTCTTTTAAATTGTATTGTATTTTTGTTTTTGTGGGGGAGGTTGCAGGGTCAGAGGACAGAGGCAAAGGGAAGGGGAGCTGAATAGGATCCGGGTGCATGATATGAAATCCACAAAGAATCAATAAGAAGTTAAAAACAACAGATAAAACACAATAAAGAGGGAGGAAGGAAAATGAAATTATAGGATAATCTTCGTGAGATACAAAGATGCAAGAATTGTCAAGAAAATACTTGCAAACTGAATCCAACTCACATCAAAATCATCCACCACCATCACTAAGCGGGCCTCATTCCAGCATGCAAGATGGTTCAAAATACCCATTGAGCATCTTGCTGGTCTCACACCATGAGACTTTATTCAGCTGTAAAGAAGAATAAAATTAGCCAAATGTAGTGGTGCACACCTTCAGTCTCAGCACTCAGGAGAGGCAGGTAGATGTCTGTGACTTCAAGCCCAGCCTGATCTACAGTCTCCATAGGAAGTTCCAGGACAGCCAAAACTACATAGTGAGACCCTCAAACCCTCCCACTCCCCCAAAAAATAAAATATATCATTTCATAGAAGAATAGATAAACCTGGAGGTCATTGTATTGAGCACAAAGAATCAAACTCAGAACGACAAACAAGCATGTTTCCATTGATTGCAGACCCTGGATTTTTCTATGATACATGAAAGTACTTGTGTGCTTCTATGCATGCCCATCCCATACACTTGTGTGTATGATGTGCCAGCTGAAGGAAAAGTGGGGGGGGGGAGGAAGAAGACTAGCTGGAGAGATGGGAGGTGATGGGAAAGGGAAATGAAGTCACGGTTACTGAACCTCCATGATTAAGGAGGACAGAAGGAAGGAAAAATTCAAGAATTGTGCTCACTCACCATTTGTGCGATGACATCTTAGCGACCACAAATGCCATTTAATGATGCTAGTACGGCACTCAGTTTCCACGTTTAGAAGATCACCCTGGCAACTGGGCAAAGAATGGGATTATAGGAGAGGTCACGGGGATGGAAGGTCATTTGGGGGCTGCTGACATAACCTAGACAGGGTGACAGTGAAGGAAGGTTCGCTTAGCTCTGCTGTCGCTGTGATAAACACACTGACAAAGAGCCACGTGGAGGAGGAATGGGCTTTTGAGTCGCAGTCCATCATTAAGGGAAGCCCAGGCAGGAACTGAAGCAGAGACTGACCACTGGGGAATGAGCTATACTGGCTTGCTTTCTCTGGCTTGTGGAGCTACCTTTGTTTATATATCCTAGGCCCACCTGCCTAGGGATGGCACCGCCCACAGTGGACTGAGACCTCCTACATCAATGAGCAATTAAGAAAATGCTCCGAAGACATAAACCTATTTGCTCTGGGCATTTAATGTGCCTCACATACTGGCCATCGTAGCTTACTAGCAGGTCACACTGTACATGTGGCTCCTCTTGTGGCCACAGGGCTAACTGGGAGCTGGAATCACTGCCACTTGTTAACATAATACTAGAGGACTGAGCTGCATACCGCCTACCCAAGAGAGATCCAAATTCAGATTTTGTAGCACCGTGTCTAGGTGTGTGTTGCTTTCATACCATTTATAAAGTCAAATACTGTAAGCATTGTAAATCAGGGAACAGTTGTTAGGCCATACTTGGCGGAGCTGGTGAAAGGAAAAATCCGGTACTTCCTTGGCTGTTGGTTCACGGTGAGTGAACTGAGCTGCTATGATGAGAATGAAGAAAACCAAAGACAGTTGCCAGCTGAGAAACTGGGCCCACCCTCCACTGAGGGTACAGTCCGAGCCACCAGCAAGCTTTGCCATATTAAACGAACCTACTGACATTCATAGCAAGGCCGGGCTTATTAACCAGGTTGCCTGAAATCTGTGTTTTTAATGAGGCAACCAGCTATGCTGTGCGGCAACTCAACAGCCCCTTTGGGGATGCCCCCCCACCTAGTTTTGCTTAAATGGCTGTTTTAAGAAGACAGGAGCATAACTCTTGTTGACAGGATGTATCGATATGTTCATTATGTAGGGGGGATGTTGTCATGTCATGTTTGCAAAGTACAATGACTTTCTGGTCTTTGAAAAAATTGGTACCTTGCAAAATTTATCCTTAATACATCAGGAAAGGGAGCGAAAATATCTTGGTTGACATCTCGTGCTGTCGGATTTAAAATGAAATAAATAACCCAGTTTGTGCTTCTATACTGACAGAATTCAGGATCTTGCTTTACAAGTATCAGGAAACAAACTGGAGTTGTTTGCAGATCAAAAACCTCGTGGATTTGTGTGGTTGTGCCCAGTTGTGGTGAGGGATGTCGTTTAGATGTTGTCTCAATTACTTTTCTATTGCCGTGGACCAGGGCAACTTGAAAGAGTATATTTTAGTTTCCGTTTCCAGAGGGATAGAGTGGAGCCGGAGAGATGGTTCAGTGGTTAAGAACACTTGCTGTTCTTGCAGAGAACCCATGTTGGGGTCCCAGCTCCCATATGGCAGCTCGCAACTATCTTAACTCCGGTCTGGAGTTAGAAGCCAGCTTGGTCTCTAGAGAGTTCCAGACCAGCCAGGGCTACATAGTGACACTCTGTCTCACCAGTTCTTTCCAAGAGAGCAGCCAGGGTTCTTAACCACCGAGCCGTCTCTCCAGCTCCAACATCTCAAGCTTTTTTAAAATTGATTTTAAACATACCAATCAAAGATCCCCCTCTTCCCTCCTCCCGCCCCTCCCACCTCCCCCTCCCAAGCCACCCCCCATTCCCTCCTACAATGAAGGTAAGGCCCAAGCTTTTTAAGGAATGAAAAGCCACCATGCTGCTGCTTTCAGAGCCTGTGAAGCCATGGTTCCAATTTTTCCAAACGCGGCAGGCTAAGCCCTTTCCTATTCAGCTTTGAGAAGCTAAGCTTCTGCGGGTATGGGAGCACGTGGGTGTGGTGGTATTGTGTTCCCCAAAATACTGTGCACTCTAAAAACTTATCTGGGGTCAGAGACAGAACAGCCACAATGTTAAACATAGAGGATAGGCAGTGGTAGCACACGCCTTTAATCCTAGCATTCCAGAGGCAAAAATCCATGTGTTCAAGACCACATTGAAAACGACCAGGCGTGGTGGCTCACGCCTTTAATCCCAGGGAGTGGTTGTAGAAAATGGAAAGGTACATAAGGCGTGAGGACAAGAAACTCGAGGCATTTGGCCTGGTTAAGCATTTGGCTAGTTAAGCTTTCAGGCTTTGGAGCACAGTTCAGCTGAGAGCCATTGGGATGAGGACACAGAGGCTTCCAGTCTGAGGAAACAAGACCAGCTGAGAAGTTGGCCAGGTGAGGTTAGCTGTGACTTGTTCTGTATCTCTGACCTTCCAGCATTTACCCCAATACCTGGCTCAGGTTTGTTTTTATTAATAAGAACCTTTTAAGAGTCATGCTACACGTGGGGGTCCCTGGAGTTTTGTTTATTTTGTTGGTGGAACTTGGGCCTCACGTAAGCTAAGTGCATGCTCTAGCGCTGAACTAGATTCCTAGCCCTGGAGAACTCTTGTTCTTTCATCCCCTCTCTTCGTTTGTAAAGGATCAATTTCTCTTCCCAAGTAAGTTTCACTGCCTGTTCCTCCAACCAGAGTCAAGCCCCAGCTTCAAAGGTCCCCAGAGGAGGGGCTGTCTCCTCCTTACCAGCCCCCCCCCCATCCGTTTCTTCCTCAAAGGATGTTTTTCAATGGGAAGGATCACTTCCTTTCAGGGGCACCTCCTCCTTCCTCCCAGTGGTCCTCAGGTGATGATGATGTCACTCAAGCATGTGGATTCTAATAGCCATCCCCACCCAGAAGGACGTCTTGCTCCTCTTACCTAGCAAGGTGAGAGGATTTCAGGTCTGTGGCAGGAAACATACATGAGAGCTGATGTCTTTGGCCACATAGCAAGAAAGACAGACAGATGAGCTGTGTCAAAGGACAGAGGGGCCACCAAGAAGTCGCTCCATAGGGTAAAGCTTCAGTATGCTGAGTATTTGAAAAGGTTAAATGCAATTAACCAAAAACATGGGCATGTTAAGACAAACACCAGTTCAGAATTTATAATAATGTCTGGAATGAAATTGGAGAAAGCAAACGCCACTGTCAGCAGCAGCCTCCTTGGATTCTACAGCAGTACCACGATTTTATCCAAAATCAGCACTCCGAAGCAAAGGAATTAGCCTCCAGGTTGTCTTTCCTGGGCAAAGTATATTGCAAGGGATTGAAATAACGAAGAAAGTTATTACTGTCTAGCTGAGGATCAAACCCAGGCTCTCGGACATGCTAGGCAAGTGCACTACTGTGCCGAATGCCCAGCTGGGGAAATAACTTACATACAGATTCCAGCCAATAACTGTAGAAGGGCCACCCAGCCATCACGTGCGTCCTGGCATGCCCATAGTCCCACATCTGCGAGACTGTTACCCCCTAGAACCGAGCTTGAGTCCAACCCAGACCTGAGAACAAATGAATCAGATTAGAGAGAATCCAAGAGGCAGGTCCAGCCTGAGGGGCATTCAGTGGAGCAGCTGGCCAGGTCTGAACAAGCCGATGACCTGAGGGAGAGAGGAAGAGTGGGGATTGTTGTCCAGAGGGGACAGGAGACTTGAACCTGATAGAATCCGTGAGCAAAGAAGGAAAAACAATGCAGATCAGCAAAATTTTGTCTTAGAGTTGGGTATTAGAGGCCAAAGATACAGTGTCCGTTGTATTAAGTGTTCGTTCGGTAGCATCGTAGTTAGATAAGGAAATGTCCATAGTTTTTATCAATAGATGCTGAAGTAAGTAGGACTTTGCTGTAGAACACTTATGAAAAGGAGAGAAAAAAAGGAAATTTTAGAGAAAGAGAAAATAAGTTTGACTTTTTAGTTTCTGAGAATCGCAGTAGAGCTACTCAGGAGCCTTTTCCGTTGTTTTAAAAAAGGTTTTACTAAACTGGCCAAGCTGTACTTCAATCTGCTCTATTAGCCAGGCCAGTCTTGAACTTGCAATCCCCCTGCCTCAGCCTCCCAAGCACCTGGGGTCACAGTCCCTTGCTACCAAGCCCAACTAAAGTCCTAATGATTACTAAATCTGGGATGATGAAAATAATGGACAGGGCCGGGCAGTGGTGGTGCACGCCTTTAATCCCAGCACTCGGGAGGCAGAGGCAGCCGGATCTCTATGACCGAAGCCAGCCTGGTCTATAGGGCAAGTTCCAGGACAGCCAGGGCTACACAGAGAAACCCCGTTTCGAAAAACCAAAAAAAGAAAAAAAAACAAAAACGGACGAAACAAAATGTGCCAAAGTTTTGTGAACCGTTGAGACCGGAAGTGGGCCTCTGATGGTTGTTTTCATTGCTATTTTTGAGTGTAATTCTCATTTTGATTGATGAGAAGGAAGCTATTCTGGAGGAGAACGCTGCTAAAGCCTGGGCAGCTGACACTGGAATCCTATCACCGGTGAGATTTCAGAATGGGTCCAACAAATGCCCACCCCCAGCCACGGAGGACGCCTAAGCCCCGCCCCCTTCCTTATGCCAATCTCCATCTCACTTTCTTGGACCCGGCATTTGCGAGGTCTGTGGCCTGTCTTCTATGAGCGAGTAGCAGTTTTCTAATAAGGCAGAGTATCCTGGCCTAGAAAGAAGCCATTTCCTTCAGGATGAGGACTATTGGCCTCTGGAGCCTCCTGTTACCCTCCAGTTCCCTTAAGCTTGACTGCATCCAAGCTTGCGCTGCCGGGACTATGGGCCTCCAAGAGCATGCAAGCCGCCATGTTTACTGTGCTTTTAAAAATACACTTAAAATTTTTCATAACTGTCTTGGGGGGTGGTGCTGGTTATTTTGAGACAAAGTTTCACAGTGTAGCCCAGGCTGACCTGGAACTCACTATGTAGCTTAAATTGGCAGGAAACTTGTGGCAATCCTCCTGTCTCAGCTTTCTGAGAGCTGCGGTTACAAATGTGTACCACCATTCTTGGCTTTAACTGCATTAACTACTTTTAAATGCATCATTCAGAATTGTTATTTTGCAATATCTGTGTGTGCGTGGGCGCAGATATGCCTGAGGAGGCCAGAGTTCAGTCACCTTCCACCTTTTTTTTTTTCTGAGACGGAGTCTGTCACTGAACCTGGAATGTCTGCCACTGAACCTGGAGTGTCTGGCTGGGAAGCCCCAGGGATCCTCCTGTCTCAGCACCCCCAGTTTTTCTTTCTGCCGGCTGCCTCTGCCTCCCGAGTGCTGGGATTAAAGGCGTGCACCACCACTGCCCGGCCCTGTCCATTATTTTCATCATGTAGTCGCTGGAAATCCGAACTCATGCTTACACAGCGAGCATTTTACCGCCAGCTGTCTCTCCAGAGCCTGCAATGTCTTGTGACCTTGTGAAACCCTGAACAGACTTCCCCACACACACACACCCAGCCGGGCCGCTAGGGCCGCCACCGTTCTATTTTGTCTCTGAGTTTGCTGACGCAGGGCGCCTCGAACAGCTCACACAGTCCCACTCACAGAATTGGGGATGGTTCTGTTCCCATCTGAGTCTTTGGGGGCTCATTTGCATGGCGTGGGCTTTCTTTGCACATTCTCTTACATATAGTTCTACATACAACTCCATGTCCCGTTAATGTCTTAAATCTTTACCTGGGGTATGGATGGGCTTCAGTTTTGCAGTGAGCCACAGACCCTCTGGTGGCTTCTGCTTTCCATGTGCCTCAGCCTTGCAAGGACATTTCCAGCCTTCCTCTCTGTGGGCTTTTTTGTACCATATGCTAATTATGGGTTCTCCGGGGCCTCACACTTCACCTTGTCCCTCTGCTTCTCCCCAGCCTGGGAACACAGATTTAGCTTGCCCCAAATAATGTGTTCTCATATGGAAATTGTTCCAAGAAAGCCTTAAGAGTTATAGAACAAAAGAAAGTCATAACTCGAGGTGTTTTTCGAGTTGGAAGCATCGGGGGTTCACAGCTAGGTATCGAAAGCTCTGCTAGAGGTCTCAGATGCGACCTGGTGACGTCCTTAGTTTCTGTGTTGGTGGAGGCTAGAAGTGGGTGAGGACATTCCAGAAAGTTTCACGTGATAGTCACATGTTAGGTCAGCCACAGGGATGGACAGTGATGGCTAAAGATAGCTCAGCAATTTGGCTCTGGATCTGCAACATTCTGACTCAATATTCATGATGCTCTAACCAGTCAACTAACAGTAGATAACCTTTCACATGGCTATGGCTTCTTTTAAAGTATCTTTTATTCATGGTGTCATTTCCTCAAAGTTCAGCCGTACTGTAGTATGTGTCCAGTCTCCTTTCTGAGGTTGGCGGTGTGGCTCAGTGGTAGAATGCCAACAACAGTGGATATGTCAATGATTTTTTTCTTCCTTTTGCTAAGCCAAGTAATATTCCATTGCATATATATTCCACGTTTTCTTTTAACCTTCATCCACCCGTGGATACTCGGGCTGCTTTTGCCTTTTGAACCACTGTTCATGCTGCTCTGAATACAGTGTGTAAAACCACCACTCTGTACACAGTGACTTTTGTCCCATGGTTTCAGGAGTTCTAGGAAGTCTCAGCCCGGGTGAAAGGTCAAGGTGCACGAGCGTCCTTCCCTCTGAGGGGCTGCTCCGATAGCATCTCCACAAAGCAGAAGCCTCATGTCTTAGCTACTTTTCTGTTGCTATGAAGAGTCACCATCACCAAAGCAACTTAGGAAAGAGCATTTATTTGAGAGTTTGCTTACTGTTTCAGAGGGTGAGTCCATGCCTGTCACAGCTGTTGTCATGGCAGCAGGCAGGCAGGCATGATGCTGGAGAGGTTGCTGAGAGCTCACATCTGGTCCACAAGCAGGAGGCAGAAAGGGTAAATGCTGGGAATGACATGGGCTTTTGAAACCTCAAATCCCACTCCCAACGACACACCTCCTCCAGCAAGTCCACACCTGCTAATCCTTCCCAAACAGTTCCACCAACTGGAGACCAAGCGTTCAAACACATGAGGCTGTGGGGGCCGTTCTCATTCAAACCACTATACCTAGCTTCCCACTCCACAGGGCCTGGATGGTGGATGGTCCTTGCATTTCCCCTATACATTTCATTTGAAAGCAAACCAAAAAGTGTTCCTAATAATGAAGCGCAGACGAAGAGACTCAAGAGTAGAAACTCTCTCATCCTCTTGCCTCCCACTCCATGGGGGTTGGCTGCTGAGCCAGAGCGTATCTCTAAAACATTATTCCAAAACTACCCAATGTGTGTATGTGTATGTGATGCGTGTGTGTGTGTGTGTGTGTGTGTGTGTGTGTGTGTACCCGTGTGAGTGCGTGGATGTGTATATGTGGATGGATGTGTGGGTGGGGGGGTTGTTTTTGCTTTTTGAGAAAGAGTCTCAGGCTAGCCTCCACCTCACAATCCTCCTGCCTCCACCTCTAGAGTGCTGAGTGTACAGGTGTGTGCCACCATATCCAGCAAACATTTGCTTCGTGTTTTGGGGGTAAAAGTTTGCTTTCTCCTTCAACAACAAGCCCCTTTGTGTAGTGGGATGCCTTGAAAATATGGGGCGGGAGTGCTGTTTCCGTGCGTGCAAATGATGCTGAAGTTAATGCCCCGTCCATGTGTCCTCGCTTGTTGGTTTGAGCCCTGCTGTGGAGTGGAAGAGGAAGTTCTGGGCTAAAGAGCATGGGTATTTAATAATTTGTTAGTTCTAGTCACATGGCTGCCCTAAAGATTCTCCTGCTTCATCTGCTAGGGGTTAAGAAAGGCTTGCGCTTATTATTTCAACACTGGGGCAAGACAGTCCCGTCTATTCTTATTTGATCACCAAATAGTCCTCTCTAAATCCACAAGGCTTCTGCTACCTTATTAAAACCTGTTGGAAAGTCTGCTAGGTTAATGAGTTTACCTAACTTTAGCATGCATTGTCTGCTTTTAGCCTTAGGCAAATTTCCTTAAAAAAAAAAAAAAAAAAAGTAATTGTGTATTCTTTTAGATTTGAGTGTGTGAGTGTGTGTGTGCTTTGTGGGTACCAGGCCAAGTACCGTCTTGTCCAGGCACTGGAGGCAGTTATAAAGCTTGCAGCAGTGGTGGCCCATCCCGGCCGGGCTCGCTCCACAGCACCTGCGAGGTGCTGGCTCCCAAAGGGATGACGCCCCTGGAGCTGTCACAACTTCCGTGAGGTCTCCCGGCTACCTTATTTCTCCTGATAACTTCAGCGACTGTGGAGAGGAGGATCCGGGAGGACGATGTTTATGTCAAATGTCAGAAGAGGACATTTGATCCCCTAGATCTGGAGTTACAGGTGGTTGTGAGCTGCCCCAGGAGGGTACTCAGAACAGAACCCCAGACCCTCTGGAAGAGCATCAAGTGCTCTTAACCACTGAGCCATCTCTGTAACTTTATATTTTTGTTGATGGTAAGTTTTAGGATTTTTCTGCTGTGAAAAGCTAATTTTGTAAATATTTGAGCATTTTATTTCCAGGGTTGCGTAAATACATTTTAAAATACAAAGTCTCTTCTTTTGTTTTTTCTTTTGAAGAAAAATTTTGGCTCTTGCCCCTTCTGGTCTTCATTTTGAAAAAACTTACAAGCTGACTAGAAAGTTCAAATCCCATAAAAGACTTTTCGGCCATTTGCTTAGGGGAAATAGCTTCCTCCTACCCCAATTTAATCCTAAGTATTTAAGGTTCTTGAATGGCTTGTGTAAGACAGCGATCTTACAGTTATAGCAGTATTTTACGTGTAAAGATGTCATCAAATGAAGCCCAAGCAATTGTTCAGGGCATGAAGATTTGCCCACGAGCCCTCCTGTTGGCAGTGGAGTCCCTGGGCAGAGAGACCTTGTCATCAGTCGCATTTATAAATATGTTTACTCCTTAGCCAGACAGGCGGCCAGGGCTGGATCAGAGGCCAGCACGCCTCGGTCCACCCCCACTCCCCACCCCGGGTCCCCGCGGGTCTCCTTTTGTGTGTGCCCTGCGTCCTGTCTGCGCGGTACAGAGACAGTGCCACACCCAGAGCAGTGGGGCTGTCTGCTCGGGGAGATGCCACTGTCAAAGACCGGGTTGTCAGGCGACAGTTCATCCGCCTGGCGCTGAGGATTCCCCGAGACGAGGTGGCCTTCACTGCTGCTGCTGCTGCTGCTGCTGCTGCCGCTGCGCCGCCGGCCGGGCTCCCGCCCCTCCCTCGCAGGAGGATTTGCCAGCCGCCCCGCCCTCTCCTCCCGGGTCCTCCTCTCCGCAATCGCTGAAGTTATCAGGAGAAATAAGGTAGCCGGGAGACCACATGGAAGTTGTGACAGCTCCACGGAGCGTCCTTTGGGGAGCCAACATCTCGGCTTGGGGACCGCGGCTGACAACGTTGAATGCAGGTGCTGTGGAGCCAGCCCGCCGGGATGGGCCACCGCTGCTGCAAGCTTTATAACTGCCTTCAGTGCCTGGACAAGACGGTACCTGGCCTTCCCTCTCCTCTCTTCCCCTCCTCCTTGGTCGGGGCAGAGAAGGTGCCAGCATCCACCTCTGCCCTCCCCCACCACCACCACCACCTCCCTTGCATGCCTGTGTGCTTTGTTGGTGAGCAGGAAGCTGCGGGTTCTCCTTCCAGGGTGCTGGATCGTGAGTGGTGCTCACAGAAAAGCGTTTGCTCTCCCCCGGGCTCTGCGGGGCCTTACATAATGTGTTCCTGCAGGCTTAGATAAAACTGTTGCATTTTGCAGAAATAGTAGGAATGTCTTGAAATCCAAACTGCCAGGGGAATCCTGGGAAGGTTCTTAGTGCATTTTATGTACCTGGGAAACCTAAGATGCTCTGGTGTGGTAGGGATGTGGGTCAGCTAGGCACAATGTTTTCACTAAGCCAAAGTGGAACTTTGCAAGTTTATCACTCCAAGTTTAAAGGGCATCTCCTCTTGGGATTGATTGTCCATGTCAGAGAAGCAGGCACAGGGGTCTAGTTTGCTATGTGACTTTCCCATCACAAAGTGGAAGCATGGGGCCAATACTTGGTGAGCCAGGGAGTGTGAGGGTTCACTAGAAAGAAAATCCACAGCCAGAGAACGGAAATCGAGTCAGAGCAAGCACTGTGCAGTGGTAGTAATTCAACACAAAGCCTGGCTTTGCTTTTGACGCTTGCCTGGTCCTGGGGCTTGCAGAGGGGGGAGGTGGGTGTTTTTAATTCCATCTCTAGATAACTACTAGCAAGAACTCTTCTTGTGCTATATATTTCATCAAAGATGCATGAAATGGAATCTCACGGGGGACGAGGAGCCTGAAATTGCCTCTTTTCTACCCACATGGCATCAACTAGTAGATAGCTTGGGGTAGAGTGTGTGACCAGGTGACATGGAAATATATGGCTTAATTTAAAACTCGTTACAGGGCCGTCACTGGGGATCATCTTCTGTCAGTTCTGCTCATGAACCCTGACCTACCGCTCACACACCATCTCAGAAAACTAAACTGTCCCTTAAAACTCACCTAGGACTTCTGTTCTGGTGCAGACGTTCCAGTGAATTTGGCTTCTGTCGGCCAGTGTCAGAGCTTAAACCATGTATGTGCATGTGTATGCTGTTGAGAAATAGACACACAGGAAGCATCTATAGAATCCACACTGAAGCGGCTCTTTTCCAAGAGATAATGGCTGCGGAAAGGAGTCCAAGGGAACTTTATGACAATAATTCACTAAAGGGAAAGATAAGCCACATGCCGAGCAATATCATAAAGTCTGTACTCCTGAACTCAGGTCCAAAAGTTCCAGAAATATAGCCAGACACGGAGATGTTGCCTATCACCTCAACTGGGCTGAAGTGGGTAAAGTGGGTAGACTGAGAAGTCTGGGCCACCAAGGGCAGCATAATAAGATCATATATATATGGAATATATATATATATATTACTTTTTGAATAGAGATTTTCCAGGGGTGGTGCACATCTTTAATTCCAGCACTCGGGAGGCAGAGGCAGGCAGTTCTTTGTTTTTGAGATCATCCTGGTGTACGTAGCCAGTTCCAGGTCAGCTTGGACTACAGAGTAAGACAGAGAAAGTGAGAGAGGGAGAGAGGGAGAAGAGAGAGAGAGAGAGAGAGAGAGAGAAAGAGAGAGAGAGAGATGAGCCTTGTTTGAGAAAATATATCCAAAAGTGAGCTTGCCCCTGTTTTCTCTTAAATCGAATTGCTAAAAATAATCTTCCTTATATCATTCCTGCAATTAAGGACTTTGGTAAATAATTCAATGTTACTCATCTCTTTAGAAGTGTGATGTTTAAGTAGCGGTCATTTGTTTTAGCTTGGAAACCCCAGATTCAGTGCTTATGCTCTGGGATAAAGTGTAAAACACTGAACTGCGTTCATGAGCCATTTCATTATGCTCACACCCACATTTCCTGATTTTTTTTTCTTTGCCGTGTTTCAGAATAGTATTCCTGCGTCATGCTTAATAGATACATATTTATAGGAGCTCTTTAAAGGGTTGGGGGCTTCCTCTTTTAAAATCAAAGCAGGCGTTTTTTTGTGTTGTTGCTTTTCAGGATAAGGTCACAGGAAGTGTGCCTGAATCCTTCCCTCACTCTGCAGCTACCTGTTGCCCAGGCATTGTGATAGGAGACGTAGGATTTCCTCCATCTTTGGGCATATCATCCTGGGAAGCCATGCCCTCTGTTAGTCCTCGCAGCCGAGCATCAACATAGTTTGAAAATGTTAGTGTGTAGTTAAGATCATCAGAAAGTTTTCCTGATTGCTCTAGCCCAGATTTTCCCTCCAAAAATAAACCTTTTCTACTACATCACGTAACTATGAAAGAGGACATTTGACTTTAAGAGCTAACATTTTTTTTTTGCAGTTTGATTACACTGGAGCTAAGATTTTTTTAAAATGGCGAGATGTGAAAGCAACATTTTAAGTCATTTCAGAGATGAGGCTAAGAAAGCAGTGCCTGGGAATGGCTGTCTACTGTGATGCTCCGGGCGAAACTGTACAATACAATCAGTGCCTGGGATTGGCTCTCTACCATGATGCCCCGGGAGAAACTGTACAATACAATCTTCCTAAGAAACAAAATGAAAAAAAAAACTGCTAAGTAAAAAAATGGTTCTTAAAACTATCTGTGTTGGGGCTGGAGAGGTGGTTCTGCAATTAAGAGCACTGACTGGTCTTGCAGAGGACCTGGGTTCAGTTCCCAGCACCCATGTGGTAACTCAAAACTATCTGTAACTCCAGTTCCAGGGGATCCAGTGCCCTCTTTTGGCCTCCTTGGGTACTGCATGCAGGTGCTACATATAAATACATGCAGGCAATACACCTATACACATAAAATAAAAATAAATAAGTCTTTAAAAGCTATCCATGCTTGCTATCTTCCGATTTACCCAAAGCTCTCCAATTAGCCATATTTATAATTGCTTTCCTCCATGCCTTGTTGCTACAGAGACCATCAAAGAATTATTTAGAAACATGAGCAGTCTTTTATCAGTTACTAATTCCCTGTGCTTTCCCATTTTCCAGGGAAATTGCAGGTTGTATAGACAACAATGGCACATGCAGAGCGATTAAACACTAGTTACAGACTAGAGGATATTAAATGAAGTTTCTGGCCACTCCCCAACTCTGAAACAAGCTGGGAGAGAATCATAGACAAGGTTCTTGGAGATAGGGTGGAACTTTTGAATTACGTTTGTATGAATGGGGTGGGGTTTTATTAAACTGGCAAGGCGTGGGGATGTAACTACAAGCAAGGAGCACAAGAGGAAATGCATTTGCTCACCGTGAGGAAACGCAAGAGGGTAGTTCTCACTTACAATAAACTCGGCAGAAAATGCAATGCATAGAGAATGCAGAGAATTCTCCATCCTGGAGCCAGACTTGCATTTCTTAACTGGCATTAATAAAAGTGCAGATCCGCCTGGGGTTTTTTTGGTTTGGTGTGGTTTTTAGCAGAGACGCAGTCTGGTTGGAGGGGGGCTTTATGGTCACACTTTTGGGAAAGTGACGAAAGGAAGGGAGAGTCCACCAAGTCCAGTAGTGTCCTAAGTGCAACATGAACAGGTTCACCTCCTCCGTGCCGGCTCCTTTGCCCTCCTGCCTTCGCTCCAGAGTGCTCCTGCCTTACGTGTCCGATTAGCATCCCTCCTCCCTGGCCCCATCAGTCTCTGTCCTTTCCAGTTGCTCGTTAGCCATCCAGATGTGGATCCCCTCGTTATCTCCCTGCCAGGATGATGCTCCCTCATTAGCCACCGTCTCTGGGGTAAACAAGATGTTTTCTTTTAACTAGTGACTCTCCCAGCATGCACAGGGGCGAAGGCTGGAGCGACCTTTTAAGTTTAGTCACTCTGGTTTCTTTCCATACAGGGTTTGAGTATACTGTCCACACAATTAGACACACAAGTGTGTGGAAGAGTATTAAAAAATGAGCGGTACTTTGTGTTGGGTGGGTTTATATTAAATTTCATTTCGGGGTTGAAAAGTGGGTCATTATACAAACACAGTAGCCTCGTGTTAATTATTTGGGAAGGAAATAATACTTATTGATTAACTCAAACATTATGTCAGCACTATCTTAAAGCTGTAAAACCCCACATCTCAAGGGACTTCTCCCCAGGGTTCTGTTATAAGTCTGGCCACATTTTTTAATATTCACACTGAAAATGAATGGTCTGAGCAGAGAAAGCTGGGGAAATTATTGTGGAGGTTTGTGTTCTCTGACTGGTTCACCTGAAGGTACCAAAGAAAATAGTTCCTCAGTATGACACATTTTATCAAGTTGAATGAACCTACATTCATGGGTAAGAGGCAATGTTGTTTCAGATAAGAGTGGAAAACTTAGTGTGTAAGTGTGCTGCGTGTGAATTTTAATTCACAGTAGAAAGGACCCAGTTATTTCCTCAAATACCAGAAAGATCCCTACCCTCCTTTGTTCTCCGAGGCAGGGTCTTACTGCACAGCCCAAGCTGGCCTGGAACCTGCTGTCATCCGCCTCTACCTCCCAAGCTCTGGGATTACAGGTATGTGCCACTGCCCCCTGAGCCTTTCCACTTCCTATTGAATTGTGTGGCTTTTTGTGTAGCTTGGGAACAGCATGGCCAACGTCACATGGTTGGTGCCTGAGATTAGCACTTACATAGAACAGGCTAAAACTGTTGGAAGCAGGCTGAGGAGATGGCTTGGCAGCTACAAGCACTGGCTGTTCTTGCAGAAGACCTAGGTTTACATCCCAGCACCCACTCCAGGTAGCTCACAACTGCCTGTAGCTGTGGCTAGAGTTTTCCTGCCTGGCCCACAGTCAGGATAAATCTCTCTCACCTGCCAGTCCCACAGCCGCTCAGACCCAACCAAATAAACACAGAGACTTATATTGCTTACAAACTGTATGGCCATGGCAGGCTTCTTGCTAACTGTCCTTATACCTTAAATTAATCCATTTCTATAAATCTATACCTTGCCACATGGCTCGTGGCTTACCGGCATCTTTACATGCTGCTTGTCTTGGCGGTGACTGGCAGTGACTCCCTCCGCCTTCCTGTTCTTTTAATTCTCTCTGTTAGTCCCGCCTATACTTCCTGCCTAGCCACTGGCCAATCAGTATTTTATTAGCAACACATTTGCCATACAGAGCATCCCACAGCATGTAGCTCCAGGGGATCCGGTGCATGTGGTCTCCACAAGCGCTTGCTGTCACATGTGCATACCCACACATGTACAACACATAAATAAGTACAACATAAATACATCGTTTTTAAAAAGTACAGCAAAGACTATTAAGAATTCTTGGACACACACATACATCAGGCAAGGGCAATACATCTTAGAAGCATGCTCAGACTACAGTGAATTTCATAAGTTGTCCTCAGTACTTCTTGCAGACAAATAACAGTTCTTCCAGTGAATATTGCAGACCAGGGTCAGAAGTTACAAAGAAAAAAACTATGGGCCCGTCTGGTGGGGTGGCAAAGGTTCCCAGAAGCCCCTGGTGCCATTGTGTTTCACTGGTTCTCCTGGCCTTCGCCTGGGAGGCTCCCTTCACAGACCCTGCTTGTTCCTCCTCTGGCCTTGGTTTAAATCTCCAAGACAGCCGTCGCCTCCTGGGCCGTCTCACACTATTCTGTAATTGCTTGTATTTCAGCTCACTCTGAGACACTGGCTTCTTGGAGGCCAAAATGCCATTTGCCTGGCACATAGTAGGCACTCAGTCAGTGTGCGGTAGCATATAAGCTTCCTATTTCTGGAGTCACTGGAGAAGCTGTCCGGAGATACTGGGATGCAGTCTTCGTTGTAGTGATGAGTTGCTCAATCCAGGAGGGGCATGGATGGCTGATGCCCAGGTGTGGTCACACAGGTGATGTTAACTAGGAGAGACAGTTTCACTTCCTATTACCACCAGGTCCATGAGGTAGTTAGTGTCAGTCATCTAAACGGATAACTTCCGGTGACTAAGCGGGTTAAGGTAACAGAGTGTGGCAGACTGGCCTGGGGCTTGGACACGTGTCCAGTTGCTTGGTGTTATGAGAATGAGTGGGTTCTGTGCTCTGCCAGGTGCGTCTAGCTAGGGAAGAGGGAAAAGGAATTCTCTGGAGTCTGTGGAAGACCGTGGCATGGAGAGCCAGGTCTTCAAAGACGGGCAGGCTCCCTGGGGGGAGCAGACCTTCTGTGGCACCTACATTCTGGACCGGAGAAGAAGGGTGAGGTGGGTGTTTCCTGGTCCCTGATCATCTTGGCTTCCACACTGAAGATGCCATACTGAAATAGATGGAGAGCCAGTACTGCGAAGGAGAGGTACACAGTCAAATGGAGATGGGGCTAGGAAGCTGCAGCTGCTGACTTGGGGAGAGCTTGAGTGCTCCCCAAGTGCCCATTGGAAGTTAAGCCTGTCTTAGACTAAACAGTCCCCGGAGAGGAGTGGCTTCCTTGGGTTCTGCAAGGCCTGGACTTTGTCACCGAGACAGTTTGGACGGCTGATACTGGTATCTATATTTAGCCCTCTTGAGTGAACACAGGAGCTCATGTGCTTGGCACCCGTTAGGAATTTTCCACACATTCCCCATGTAGGGAAGTGCTGATCTGACCCCCCACACACACACATCAGAGGGTGCCTTGCTCCTATCCCAACCCCCCCACCCTCTCATCACCCAGGGAACAGTGGGAAAAGTGACTTGAGATCCTCGTAGAAGGCATCTTAAGAGTCCCCAGAGAATGAGGGCCTCTCAAGATCAAGACTTCGGCTGGACTCTGTGGTCCCCTGATGGGTACGGGACATATGCAGCAAGGACAAAATAAAGGAAGGTGTCCTTGGTGTTCATCTGGAAAATGCTGGTCCTGCAGTCATAGCTGTTGACTCTATTGCAGACGTCATGACGTCATTCTGGTTTGGCTTTCAGGAAACACAAAATAACTGGATGCATAAATTAGAAGATTGCTATCATTTCCAAAGCAAGCATTAAGGAAGAAAGACTCTCTTGCCGGAACAGGCAGAACAGGCAGGCTGGCCTTGGCAAGCCAAGGCAGAGCCGAGCCAGCCTCTTCAGCAGGAATGTGTCCAGAGACATCAGAAAGGTTTGTCTGGAACTGGTAGGGGGAAGCAAACAGCAACCCTAGCTGGAGTTACAACCCGGAAGGCCGTGCTGAAGAGGCACCAGACACTGGAAGTGTCCCCACATGCAAGCCACAAATCAGTTTTAAGGACCAGCATGGGTAGTCTGAGCTGTCAGGGTGGAGGCAGGGGTCGGGGGTACAGCTGGAGAATTTCCCACAGAGTCAGACGCTGTGACAGCCTCTCCTCCGGTCAGATGGGACAAGTTGTGTGATCAGGAGTGCTAGATCCAATCCCTGTCCAATTTGGCTCTTGAGGTTACACCCATGCAAGTGAGGAGGGGAGGGGAGAATCTTGGTGTGCACAGTGTTTGGTGATAATTGGGCCCTGGGTTGAAACCCCTGCATTTCCCATTTCGAAGTCAGCTGGTTCCTTTACCGTGCAGTCCCTGTTACCTCCCCACACATGGAAAGCAAGCCCGGGGCTCATTACCAGTCCCAGTGATTCTCTGAGTCTGTACTTTCTGCAACCACGGCTTCAGTGAATTGACCATGGATCCAAACTACTGAGGAAAAATGCATTGGTACTGAAAACGCAGAGGCATTTGGGTTTGGGGGTCACAATTGTTCCCTAAATAGACCAGAGAAGCAGCTGTTCACAAGGAAGTTACACCGTCTTCGGTGTTGTAAGCAAAGGGAGGTGGTTTTAACTCTACAGGAGAGCAGGTTCTCCACATGTGGATGGAAGCCCCTTTGGGGGGTCAAATGACCCTATCACAGGGGTTGCCTAAGACCATCAGAAAGCACAGATGTGTGCATTACAATTCGTAACAGTATTGAATTACAGTTATGAAGTAGCAACAAAATAATTTTATGGTTGAGGGTCACCACAACAAGAGGAACTGTATAACTGTATCAAAGGGTCAGGATGGTTGAGAACCACTGGTCTAGGGGGGATAGGACCGGGTTCTCTGTACACATGGCACTATTTTATGTATAGGACTTGAGTGCATGTGGATTTGGGTATCCTGGCCAGGAGGAGTCTGGAAATCAGCCTCTATGGATACCAAGCGATGGCTATATTTGAGGAAGTGGGGAAAGGAGACAATTATTCTATGCTTGACTAAAAAAAAAAAGCGTCTGGTAGGACTTAGCATTAGCAACCTTTGTTAAATAGTAAATAATCTCTAGCCAGAATGTTCTAGAGCTTCGTCACTTTCCTTCTGGGGTCCATTTCTTTCCTACCACTCACCTGGACGGTCCGGGGCTGTTTGCTTTGATGTGGGGGGATCTCACCAAGGGATGGTGCTGTACCCATCAGGCGCTGGCTACAGTGGGAAGCTGAGGAAGCCGTGGGCTTTGGGTTTGAGGTTGGAGTGAGTTTGCTGTTTCTGTTAGGTTTTGATGGTTTGCTGCCAGACGTTGTCTGAGCCTTTGTGACTCTGCAGGTGCCTTCTCGTCCTGTTCTTGGACTAATCTACCCAAGATTTTAGTTCTCTGCCCTTTGTGTTTGCAAAGCAGAGGATGTGACTTTTCCAAATTGTCCTTGATGTAGAAGTAAGTTAGTTTTCTTACTAGTTTATTACAATGTAAATACTGAAATGACCCTTCTCCAAAGCACTAAATTAGTATAAGGTGGCTGTCAGATGGCCATTGGAGGCTACCATTAGAACAAGTGTAAACATCCTGGGATCAGTTTGAAAAGAGCACTTTACCCTGTTCTGGCCTCCACATTTTTTGAACTGTGTCAAAAGTGATTTGGTTGGGGATATGGCTCAATCATAGAACACAGGCCTGGCATTGTGTGAAGCCCTAGGTTTGACCCAAGACACACACACACACACACACACACACACAGACTTTAGACTCAGTGCAGAGTCGAGAGTGGTACTAAAGAGATCAGAGCACAGGGTTAGGGATGTAGCTCGGTGTTAAAGTCTCTTCCTGGCATATGTACCACTCTGGGTTTTGACTCTACACTGTAAAATAATAAATAAGTAGATCAGATGGATAGATAGATGACAGATAGATAAATGATAGGTAATAGACAAATAGATGATAGATACATGATAAGTAGAAAATGGATGATAAATAAGATAGATGACAGATGACAGATGAAGCGATTACTTACATTGTTCTATTATTAAATAAAACTCGGGAGTCCGACATTGGAGTAAAAACCTGATAGATCCAGAGTGATGGAGAAACGATCAGCTGATCCTGCCTCTCCACCTTCCCAGCCGGAAAAATACAACTTGAATCTTTTTAAGCCTCTCCCTCTTCCTTCCTGTGTCTCTCTATCATAATCTGGGTCTGCCAAAGACTCAAAAGTTAACTCTGGCCCGCTGAATGTTGACTCTGCCCTCTGGTTCAAGGTTTAACTTTATTGGCAGTCTCGGAAGTGTCAGAGTGCCATCAAAATATCCCACAACAATAGACAGTTGATAGATGATAGATGATAGAAAGATGATAGATAGATAGATAGATAGATAGATAGATAGATAGATAGATAGATAGATAGATAGACAGACAGAACCAGAATATAGGTGATTATTATAGAGGAATACCTATTACAACAGATGTTATCTAGCTACAAATAAAGTCAAAGGGAACTGTGGATCTGCACCACCACCAACACTCATGTAAGCGCTACTGTGGTTGTATTACATCTGCTCATTCCTTTAACCCCGTTCCGACCCAGTGCAGCAACCATGACATTTGAAGTGGCATCTTCTGAGGATTAGGAAGTTCTGTGGCATCATCACTGCCTGAATTCCGGGAAAGCAGAGCTGCCATGGGCTGAAGGAACAACAGAGCTTCGTGAATGGCATGGGAGTCAGTCTTAGCTGACTAATGGTGACATAGCACAATGTCTCCAACTTTGCTGCATAAACCGTAGAAGTTTATGTCTCAGAGCTGCGAGGCTGGGAAATCCAGCGCCAAGGTAGGGCCAGTTTCTGACAGGGCCCGAGCACTCTGAGACAGCTCCTTCTCGGTGGTCTTGCTTGCACTTGTGCAAGAGGTCAGCCCTTCCTAGTGTCCTTCTTTCACAAGAGTGCTAATCTCACTCATGAAAGCTCGCCCCTCACAACCTGATCACCTCCCACAGCCCTCAGCTAACAGCATCAGCTTGGGAGTCAAGAGTTTCAACATACGAATTCGAGTAAGACCCAGACGCTTGGACGACACAGGGTCTGCTGCTCTTCACAATTCGATCTTGTGGTAGACATTCTCAACAGACTTGTCAGCTGACAATTGTTAGTACCTATGCCATGGCTTGCTCAAATAGCAACTGGACCACTGAGCTGCTTCTCCAGCTATCTATCATGACAACACAGTTTCAGTCCAGCATTATGAATATCATGACATTGCTTAAGAAAGGCCTTTTGGATGACCTGAGGTTCTCCCAGGAGCCCACAGTAAACGACCTTAATCTAAATCAGTGGTTCTCAACCTTCCTAATGCTGTGACCCCTTTAATACCATTCCTCACGTTGTGGTGACCCCCAACCATGAAATTATTTTCATTGCTACTTCATAACTGTAATTTTGCTGCTGTTATGAATCATTACATAAATATCTGTGTTTTCTGGTGGTCTTAGGTGACCCCCGTGAAAGGGTCATTCGACTCCCATAGGTTGAGATCCTCTTGTCTAAATGCTGCTGACTCACAAGCACAGTTGTGAGAACTGCCTCGAGTCCCATGGAGAGCAGGTTCGCACGAGGTTTGGTTCTCTGTTGCTGTAATAAAACACTGACCAAGCCAACCTGGAGAGGAAGAGGTTAAATTGGCTTGCGTGTCCTCATCATGGCCCACCATCGAGCATGCAGATGAGTAGATGTTTGGAAGCCCATGGACTGAAATTGCTCCTAAGCCCTTCTTCATTTGGAGAGTGAGCCAACATGATCTGTGTGCATTATTATACCTCATGGTACCTTCAATGAGGCAAAAATGCTGGTTTTTCTTTCTATTTCTACTAGCTTTTCAAATAGCCACTATCCGAGTTAGCTTTCTGCTGTGATGATAAAAACCATGATCAAAGGCAACTTGGGGAGGACAGGGTTGATTTGGCTTACATATCCCAATCACAGTCCATCCTTTCCTCGAGTAAAGTTAAGGCGGGAACCATGGAGGAACACTGCTTACTGGTTTGCTCCCCATGGCTTGCTCAGTTTGCTTTCTTTAGACAATGCAGGACCAGATGTCCAGGGGTGTCACCACCCACAGTGGGCTAGGCCCTTCCACATCAATCATTAATCAAGAAAATGTCCCCACAGACACACCCATAGGCCTATCTGATGGAAGGAATTCCTCCGTTGAGGTTCCCTCTTCCCAGGTGACCCTGTCTGTGTCAAGTTAACAAAAATCTAAGCAGCACAGTCATGAAAGGCAAGGGTGTCAGGAATTAAGCAGCATTGTGACAGTTAGTCTTCCAACCCTGTAATAAAATATCCGACATAGTTAACCTGTGAACAGAAAGGGGTAGTTAGCGCTCAGCTTCGGAAGTCCTAATCTTTGATCAGATGAGCCATTGCTTTGGGCCTCAGGAGGGCATACTGGATGGAACCAGCTGGGAGCTGGAGACAGAACGAGCTTCTACCTCATAGCTAGGAAGGAAAAAAGACCAGTGTCCTGAAATCTTTCTAAAGGGCACGTTCCCAATGACTTAAATACCTCCCGTTAGACCCCACCCCTTGAAGAGTCACAGCACCTCCTGGTCCTGCCCCTGGGAATCGAGCCTCTAACACAGACCTTTGGGAGACTCTGAACATGCAGACTACAGACAATGGTCCTGGAAGACACCCATGTTATGTGTTTGGTTAACCTTGTAGCCAAAGGAGGTCCCTCTGGATATCAGTTTTCATTAAGAGTACATTCCGTTGACTGCCGGGGACTTTCTCTGAAGAGCTGGTGTCTCTGATGTATGAGTATTTCCTTATTATCAGCAGTAAATCCTAAGAACCCATCTGTGGTGAGTCATAAATGCAGACAGAATATGTAGTGTGTCTTCAGGTGCTTGACTGTTTTATATCACAGAATATAGTTGATGTGAAAAGAAGTGACCAGTGAGTTACAAGTGGCCTTTGCTCTAAATAATACTTCAAATGTACGATACCTCCAATGCCTTATAGTAATGTCCAGAGTGGTCGAAACTCACAGAAACCTCACTGTCGGGTCTTAGGAGAGAATTGTTGCATGCCAGGGTTTCTGCTCTGAGTTTCATTATTCATTAGATAACTAACTAGTTATGGGCAAAAGAATAAGCTTAAGGGAATAATTGTGTTTTTTAAATAATCTTATATATATATATATATTTAAATAATCTTTTATATATATATATATTACCGTGGGCTTTTTCATGGTCAAGAATCACTTACTATCATAAAAAAATCAAATGGGAATTTGTAGACTATAATAATATATGCTAGTACGTTAATGTGTAGAACAGAGATGTACTCAGAGTTATTCCAGGATGATGTAACCGTGTGATACAGAGAAAGGATGACTGTGGATGTTATTGTATATTAATACTGCAAATGAACAAGTCTGACTTGGTTCTGTCGGTTTTTATGTAAGGAGAATGTTCCTCACCTTCAGGGCTAGCCCTGCTTGTTTAATATGATTTATTTGTTAAACACATGACCATGCTCATGTCACATGAGGGGACCCTCAGGACCTGTTTTGTTTTGTTTTGTTTTTTTAGAGTGAAAGTGCCCTTGCCAAAGAAAAAGAGCTGTCGATCGAACTTGCGAACATCAGGGATGAAGTTGGTAAGTAGGTTATCTAATATGAAGACCGTTTACCATGTAGAGGCAGTGGGGCGTGGGAGAATGGAGCCTAAAAATGAGGGGTCTCATGCAGTAGCCGACTTTATTCAGACCGTTTATACTCTGAGGGTTAAGAAAGGTGACATGAGGTAAAATTCTCATGAGTTCGAGCTGTATGCAATCAGAAGCTGCACGTTCCAAAAAACGTATTTTTCCACAGAGGCATGTAAACGATAACAATAGCCACTTGTGATGAGTAATCTAAAGTGAACTCACCCCCTGTCCCCCACACCTGGGAGGGGAACAAAAACACAGTCCAGGAACAATTCGTGTCTTTGAAGAAACTGAGGTCACAAGACTCGGGTCTTGTTTTCCTGGAGTTTTTTCACAGGCATGAAGAATTCCCCTCGCAGGACTCCCTTCTTGGACTGTGTTCTAGCAAAGACCGTGAAGGATGTCTGTTCCCCGTGCCTTGAATGTGTAACAAAGGCCACGGCATCTCCCGTAATAAGCCAAATCAAACCTGTCTAGACCAGTGAAGCATCTTTGCCAGCACAGTGGTGGTCAGCTAGAGCCTCACAGGGAACCATAATTCTTACAGGTCTGTCCTGACAGAGGCTGTGGGTCGGCCAGAGCCTCACAGCTAGCGATGGGACCAATCAGGCCTGGGATGTCCTTCACAGACGGCAGCACACACATCAGTCTCTATCACGGGCTGTGACAAGCGTCCCTCCCTCTAGGCAACCTCCAAAGCCATTCTGGGTTGTGTGAAATGGGTGTTACATGGCTTCCTGCAGCTGGATGCACCTTGCTGTGAAAACACTGTCGTCTCCAAAAGGCTTAGAAACACCTGCCTGGCTGGAACAATATAATGGGGGATCATATTGAAATGTGTAATCTTGAGCATATTCAGAGACTTTGTCAAAGTAAGGATGACCCCCAGGCCCCTGGAATGTGACAGGAGACAGGCTTCCCCTCTAGATGAGGGACTGGCATGTCTGCCATGCCTTGTACACCTCCCCTAACCTCCCCTCCCCCCCCCCCCCCCCCCCCCCCCCCCCCCCACACACACACCGCCCCCACCCCGCTCCTCTTTCTTCCTTTTTCTCCAGGACTAGGGATTAAACCCAGGGCTTTGTCTTTGCTAAGCAGCCACTAGACCACTAAGCTGCAGACACGGTAAAAATGTTTTATTCGAAACTGGATCTCATTAAGTTAACCAGGCTGACCTTGAACTCACTCTGCAGCCTAGACTGGCCTAAAATGTGTGAGTCTTTTACCTCAGTCTCTTGAGCAGCTAGATTTACAGGCTTGCGCCACGTGGGCCATTTTCTCTCTTGTCTACCCACCGCTCTGTGTTCCCAGGACTCGGTTAGCAGACCGTGGTCCTTTTCCATTGGCCTGCTGTTCTAACCACAGGTGCACATCTCCCCTCTACCTAACGCGACCTTGGGAGCAGCCTACCCATGCAGGTGTGGTCTCCTCCATTAAGCAAAGGAACTTGACCCCTCCAGGCCACCGTTGGCAGGTGTCCGGCTATGCAAATTGTCAGCAGTGGGTTCTCAGGGGAGCAGTGGACAGACAAGGCAATAGGCTTCAAGTGCAGGTTTCCCCATTCTCTTTTTTTATTTTGTTGTTTCTTCTCTGTGAGCTTGGCGGCTTCCTTTCTCATAGAAATGGCTCAGATGTGGTTGTTTCTCCTCTCCAAGGATAGCTGGGTCCTGTGAGAACACAACAGACAGCAATATCCCATGCCTGCCCCACGGCAGCAGCAGGGTTCCCGCCCCAGCTCCCTGACCCATGAAGGAGCTGGAGGACGAACCCAGACACAGGTTTAGCTGAGAAGGGCCAGCTAGACAAGCCGTGGTGGAGCTTGTGAGGGACGCTCCCAGGAACCCGAGGCCCGTGCGATCGGTGCTAAAGCTGTGGAAAAGCAACCACCAGAGAGGGGGATGTGACAGGCTCCCTGCTCCCTTCAGGCTCCTGCTGGAAAAGTGTCACCCTCTCATTTTGTTGTCCCCGTTTCCGTGGAGACTGAGTCCCTTTCCCTGAAGTTGTCACCGCCTCTTCTAATTTGCTACCATGGGGTCTTACCACATGGACCATCCACAGGCCCTGCGGGAGCAGCTGAGGGTAAGGCCACCCTTGCTGGGTCAAGAGCTGTTTTTACTCCTCTTTGAAGAGGTCTTGCCATCAATTCACTGAAGGAGCCCTGGGGTCCCCAGATGATGTGCTGTTGTACTGATCCATCTGAGAGACCTCCCTGCAGGTGACTCCCCGTGGGAGCCACTAAAAGAACATTCTTCCACGGAGTCTGCATTATCAGAAAGACATTTCTGCTTCTCCAACTCTAACTGCAAAGATCCCTCTCCTTCCAACTCACCCAGCCCCCACCCTCTGAGGGATAGGATTGTGAGACCTCTCTTTCCAAATAAAGCTGCAAAATAGTGAGTGTGATGGACATTTGTCCTCCTGGTCAGTTCCCAGGTGACAGGGACTGAGCACA
>CABHPQ010167306.1:34771-47916 GCA_902168405.1 Peromyscus aztecus | reverse complement strand
CTTTTTATGTGTGTGTCAGAACCACACTCAAGTTTTCATGCTTGTGCCACAAGCACGTAACTGAGTGTACTGACTGAGCAGTTCCCTCAGCCCTTTGGTTTTTATGTGTGTGCATACAATTTTCAATGATTGGATTTTCCCGGTGAATTAAACCTTTTATCATCAGAAGGTAACTCCACCCTGCCAATCTCATGTCATGCTTTCTGTCCCACGATTGTGTCTATTCTGTTTATTCTGTTTCTGTGCTGTCAACTTTCATGGGAGTAGAGGTGAAGAATGGGGTACAGAGAACAGACAGGTTCTGGCTGGCTACTTTTTCCCCCTTAGTTAATACACTGATCGCTTCAATAGCCTCTCTGCAACTCTACTAAACCCCCGAAATATCCACATGTGTCACTGTAAAGAATCTCCTTGGAGCCATGCTAGTGGCGCACCTGATTGGACACTTCCCTCTGAGCTCTGACAGACACGGGAAAAGAAGCAGAGGCAATGTCTCAAAACCTGAATTTGTGGTTCCCGATGTGTCACCCAGGGCTGGATTTAATTTAGGAGACATTCAAGATGATTTGAAGCAATTGCTTTCAAGCTTCCTGGAGGCTTAGATTCCCTTATGAGTTGATGAAAGCTGTGGACTCTCCTCAAGAAAAAAATGTACAAACATACTTTTAAACAATTTCAGCCCATTCAATGTATCTCTCAAAGTTCTGAGTGTGCCTCTGATTAAATATCTATGGTATAATCACCAGGGAGTGAAAGGAAGGATACAGATTTTATTCATTTTATTTATATATGCATTTGTCTATTTATTTATTTTATTATTATTTTAAACAGCATCTTGCTCTTCAGCCCTTGCTGATCAGGAACTATGTGGCTCAACCTGGCCTTGAACTTGCAAGTGATCATTTCTACCTCAGCCTCTTTAGTGCAAGGATTCTAGGCATGAACCACCAGGCCTGGCTGAGATGGAGACTCTAAATGAACTCAAATTTATTTCTCAGAGGGCAGTTTGTGAAATTCTGGCAGAAAGTTGGCTGAGGAGCAAGCTGCTAAACAGTGTTCCTCATGGTCTCTGCTTCAGTTCTTGCCTTCAGGTCCCTGCCTTGGGTTCCTGCCTTGACTTCCCACAATGATGCACTATAAAGCATAAGATGAAACCCCACAACCCTTGCTCCCGCCATAAAAAAAAAGTTGTCTGATTGCTCTGGCCCATGGTGGAATCTGGTTTTCTAGGAAGAGCATGGCTTTGAATGGACTAGCTTGTGTGCTGTGACAAGCTATTGACAAAGTGAAAAAGTACAGTGAACCCACCAAGCCACAGCACTCACCAGTGTGCCCCACTGAGGGCCTCCATAGTTCAGAGTATGCCCCAGACTTCCACCAAGAAAAACCCAAGGAGAAAACTTCACAAATCATGAAAGAAGACCATCACCAGGAATGGTCAGGAGGTCTCAGAGATGGAACGTTCACACTAACACAGTCAGCCGACAAGGTTCTTCAGCAGAGTTGTGTTTAAAATACTCAGAATTACGAAAGAGCGGTCGTTAGAATGTAGATCGTGTAACAGGACAGGCAAACTTGAAAAAAGTCACTTCAGCTCGAAAGAAAAGCATTCCACTGGATGTAGGGGAGTATTTACAGGTATGCTCTACAACAGACAAGACTAGAACAAGGAAAAGGTATTTGTGATGGTTAATCTGAGTTGTCTTGACCACATCTGGAATAAACTAAAACCCAAACTGCTGGGCACACTTGAAGGAGTTTTCTTAATCAGCATGAAGCAGGAGGGCCCACCCTAAATTCAGGCCACACCTTCTGGTGGCAGCCTGTGTAAATGGACATGGAGGAGGAAACTTTCCTCTGTGCCTGCTTACCCTCACCTAGAAAGTCTATCTAGCCTGGTGTTACAGTGTTTCTTCATGGACATTAGAACCAGCTTCTTTGGGATTCTAATGTAGCCTGAAGAACAGCGCTCTCCAGGAACCCTACAGGACTCAGCATCAGATTGGGACTGAACAACTACCAGATTCTGTCTCTCCAGTATGAGACAGTCAATATTAGACTATACAGACTGCACCCTGTAAACAGGTCTAATAAGTCTCATATATATGTATGTAGTCTCATATATATATGGGAATAGGCTACAGTGTGTGGAATTTTTTCTTTTTAGTTCTGTGTAAGTCTGTGTTTGGGTAAGTTCATGTGAATGCAGTGCCTGAGGAGGTCAGAGGTGTCAGATCAAGAGCATTGCCTACTATTAACAGCTGAGCAACTCTCCAGCCCATTGCATGTGGATTGTCACCCTCCACAGGACACAGAAATGACAACACTGGCATTTAAAGAAAGGGAAGGTAATGAGAGTTTCCAGAGATCACCAAAAAAGTCACTGTTACACACAAGGCAGAGTCCCATCCTCAGTAAAAGATGCCAGGAAAAAAAGAAAAAAAGGAAAGAAACATATTCCCATAGCCCCCAGGCAAAAGTCTCCTAGTTTTAAATCTCACTAACACAAATGATTCAACACCAAACCAATCCCACTCAATATGACCAGCAGGAAGCCTTCTGTAGTGCAGGGCTTATAATGGCTGGCAAAATTAAAAGAAACTGCTATTCTTATCTTAATATTTTTGCATTATTCACAGTTCTTGTATTAAACCTGATTTGCTTATATAATAACTATGAGTATTAAAAAAGCTGATAACCTCGTTGAAAGTGTAGGAAGGTCATGCCTGAGTCCGTTCGTGTTAACCTAAGTGTGTTCATCACCTTTATGGCTTAGCACCAGTCACATGGTGTTCTGTGGTCTTCCTTCCTCTATTGTGTGCTCTTCTTCTTCACAGCGGGTGTATCTGTTAGGACTCATGACATATTTAGGGGTCCATAGAAATGTTTGACTTTAAATACTATTAAAATCAGAAGAGGGCTGGAGGGACGGCCAGTGTTGAGAGTGCATGCCATTCCTTCGGAGGACCTTTGTTGGGTTCCCAGTGCCTATGTCAGTTGGCTTACAACAGTCTATAACTTCAGCTCCAGGAGATCTCATGCCTCCGTGGGCATCTGCATGTACTTGCATTTTCATAAGCATACACAGGAATGGAGATATCATAAAATAAACCTTTAAAACTCAGAAGACAAGATGAATATAATAGTAATGGAGTCACTGTCAATGTTACAGGTCTTTATATCAATGCAGTGGTGAATACTATTACACACACACATACACACACACATACACACACACACACACACACACACACACACACACACACTCAGAGAGTCACACACACTCTAATAGAGGAGGGGACCCATAGGTCAAAAGTGCTTTGGGTCTGTGAAATCCTAGGGCAATCTTGCACCTCTGACTTCATGTTCTGATTTTGGTTTCGACAAAAGCAAAGAGTGAGCCCAGGTTCTCTGGGGAACATATCTGAGGAGAGATCTTAGGGAGCAGATTTGAGGTGCAGGGAGGGAGCAAGGGAAGGAAGAAATGTCAATATCTTCTATGCTCTGCACACTGTCATTGCATAGGCTGCATGAGTTAGTTTCACTGAAGACCCCCAGGCCCAAAGATGAGCAGAATTTCTCACAACAATGCCCCTCTCCCCATGAAGGGTGGAAGGCCTGGGTGTCCATCTATAGAGTACTGCCCTTCATTCATGGGATGCTTCCCTAGGAGCCTGTCACCTCCCTCCCAGGGGACTTGCATAAATGCTGAGTGGCTCCCTGGCACCAGAGCAGAGCTAGAAGCAGGAAACACTAAATGCTTGTTCAAGATGAGATGCTGTGAGCCCGAGGGAAGAGACTGTGTGGCTGACACAATGGATGCCAAAACCAGAGAGGGGCCATCACGAAGTGATTCAAAGAACCCAGAGTGTCTGGTACAATTGTCCTGGAATCTATCTCATGTTACACCTGGGCTCTCATCTCACTTTATTTTTGTAAAAGCTCAATTTACATTAAACCATACTGCATGAATATATGTATGATATATATATATATATATATATATAATGTGTGTATTCCTTTTTTCTAGAAATAGAAATTGCTTGAGTTCATGAGCCATGCTTATTTCATAGAACCTTGCATATAGTAAGTGCATGATACATACATAGTTTTTATTTAATTTGGATAAGGAATTCCATGATTAAGAACTAGGAGAACTGAATCCCAGACCCCACCCCACAACCCACATGATGCATGATGTTGGGCTACCCCTCCATCTATTTTGGATCTCACAGCTGTATCTACAAAATTAGGAGCCTATACAGAGTCTTCTCTAAGGATCCCTTGGATCTGCACATTGATGAGTCCCATCTATCTCAGCTCCATTCAGCATTTTAGAGCCCTAGTTATATATCAGGCCCAGGATTGTGGAGATAAAGCCAGCACCATCTTATTGCACAGGGATGAAGCATTTCTTCAGAAGTGAGAAATCTGAAGGATTATAGCAGATGTGAGTGGAGAGCGGCAGGGACATGTGTATGGGGGCGGGGTTTAACCAAACCTGGGCATGCCAACCGGAATGCTTACAGATCTGGCAGTCAAGGTGTGGAGAATTCTCCAGTTAGAGCTTGCTTGGGAAAGAGGAGACATTGAAATTCCAGATACTTGCAAAGGTACGGAGAGGAGATGTTTCTAGGGTTGTTGACTGTACTGGCTGGTTTTGTGTGTCAACTTGACACAAGCTAGAGTCATAAGAGAGGAAGGAGCCTTAGTTGAGGAAAAACCTCCATGAGATCTAGCTGTAAGGCATTTTCTCATTTAGTGATCAATGGGGATGGGCCCAGCCCACTATGGATGGGACCATCCCTGGGCTAGTGGTCCTGGCTTCTACGAGAAAGCAGGCTGAGCAAGCCATGTGAAGCAAGCCAGTAAGCAGTACCCCTCCATGGCTTCTGCTTCAGTTCCTGCCTTTAGGTTCCTTCCCTGTTTGAGTTCCTGTCCTGACTTCCTTCAGTGATGAACAGCAATATAGTGTTCAGATTGTAAGTGCAATATTGTAAGTATAAGCTGAATAAACCCTTTCCTTCCCAATTTGCTTTCTGGCGATACTGTTTCATCACAGCATTAGAAATCCTAACTAAGACACTGACCATGGGGGTCTGTGTTATTACAGAGCCTCATTTTATCTTCCTGTGGACAACTATTTGGTATTCTTGTTAGAGTTCTAATGTGTGTTAGCCTAAGACAAGAAAAGGCACATATGGACCAACTGAAGCTTCTAGGGTGAGAGACAAGATGTAGCTTTTTATGTTTGCATGAGAAAGGGAATCAACCTTTGCTTTGTTTCTCACTAAACAGCATTGTGGAGATGGATTTATAAAAAACTCACAGTTGTGGTTGATGTATTGTACACCCCAATAAACTTATCTGGGTCAGAGAACAGAACAGCCACTATATTAATCATAGGTTTAGGCAGTGGTAGCACACCTTTAATCCTAGCATTCAGGAGGAGGCAGAGATCCAGATCTGTGAGTTCAAAGCCACACTGGAAACAACCAGGCATGGTGACATACGCCTTTAATCCCAGGAAGTGATGGCAGGAAGCAGAAAGGTATATAAATCGTGAGGACCAGGAACTAGAGCCTTTTAAAGCTTTTAGTTTTTAGCAGCAAGTTCAGCTGAGATCCATTCAGATGAGGATTCAGAAGCTTTCAGTCTGAGGAAACAAGATCATCTGAGGATTGATCTTGTTGGCAAGATCAATTGGCAAGGTGAGGTCAGATGTGGCTTGTTCTGTCTCTCTGATCTTTCAGCGTTCACCCCAATACCTGGCTCCAGGTTTGTTTTTATTAATAAGACCTTTCAAGATTTGTGTTACATGCAGCCAATGGAAGAAGATCTGTTATCCACTAGACAAATCTTTAGTCAACTCCTGCATGTTCAGTAAGTCCACTGTCCTTCTGTTTGATAATAATGAACACATTTCTTTCCAGAAATCAGTCTCTGGTATTTTCTCCCCATTTGTGGTGATCAGGTTTGGGGTTATATTTGGAAATGGTCTGGAGAAGTAGCCCTTCATGCTAAGTTCAAAAAGCACATTGCAGGAACCCCAACCCCCTAGGTATAATCTTACCACCTCATTGATAGACAAGAGTCAGAGATGGCCTCAACTATATGCTATGAAGTCATTTTTCATAGTGTTCTTTGCTGATAGAAATCTCACCACAGGTAAATGCCATGCTGAAAATATTTCTCTTCAGGGAGAAATGGCCGATAGGCACCTATTTTAATAAGCTACTTCATTACAGAAGACTAACAAATGACAGAACTTGCCAAAATAGTGAGTAGAAATCTTGCCAACATTTCCCCCAGGGAAGAGGCATAATCTTGAAGACTGTTACTTTTAGGGAAGCTCATTTCTTGGAAAAGTGGTTTTCTGAAACTTGTGCTGATGACAACCTTGGACACAAAGTCTTTCCTGCTAATGCCTTTTCTGGCAACTGACTGTCCATCCCCCAGTTACAATAACTGCTTCAAACACAACACGAATGTCATCATTTACACCTACCTGTGGATATTTCAGCCTTACTTCATGTTGACTCTTGGCCTTATCATTTGGGGATTGTTACCAAAAGAAACAGCTCTCACCTCAAAGGAATAATAGATGTGGTTTATGTGGGAGCCCAAATATGAGTGACCATGGCCCAGGGACATAGATTTAGAATAGTGAGACAGCAATTACATGAAGTTTTTCTAAGAAAAGAACAAAGAAACCGTGTGAGGGCCAGAGGTCGATTTCCACTGTTTTTATCACCATCCCTCTAAAAAGATTTCTTTTACGTGTGTGTGTGTGTGTGTGTGTGTGTGTGTGTGTGTGTGTGTGTGCATGCATGCACACCACTTGCATGGAAGTGCCCACAGAGATCAGAAGAGGGTACTGGATCCTACAGAACTATAGACATAGACAGTTGTGAGTCACACAATGTGGGTGCTAGAATCAGATCTCAAACCTTTACAAGGGCAGCAGATTCTCTGAACTTCTAAGCCATCTCTCCAGCTCCACTCTGCACATATTATTTTGAGACATGGTCTCTCACTGAACCTAAAGCTCACTGATTGGCTAGACAGGCTGGCCAGAGAGTCTCAGGATCCTTTTGTCTCTGCCTGGTTAGAGCTGGCATAACAAGTGTGTGACACGCCACCTGCCTTTGCCTGTGGGCTCTAGGGGTCCAAACTGAGGTCCTCATGTTTGCACAGCAGGCACTTTGCCCACTGAGACAGCTCCCCAGATCCCAGTATCTCATTCGTTTTCAATTCATTTATCAGACTCTTCCTGAGTCTCCATGTCTTTCAGCACACTAAAGTGATAAGATTCAGGGACAAACTCATCCTTAGATATCTTCTCTGTTTTCCCTAGGGTAAACTGAAAGCCAGACAAATAATTCTTATAAAGTATATACCTCCAGGTATATTTCTGGGTATCTATGGCCAAATAATAGTCATCTCAAAACTTCCTGTCTCAAAACAGTAATGGTATCTATTGTGAACATCAACAGACTTGTTTTTTAGGGACTGTCTTTGAAGACTAGCTGCAGTGGATGTGGACTCAGGGTCTTCTGGAGTGACAGGCCAGCTTTCCCTTAAGGCAGAAGAAGCTTGGCCTGAGAAGACTCTTGGTGGTCTCGAGGATGTTCATTTAAGGCACTCAGGTTAAAGGACTTTTTATGGTATGGGGATGGGAGGATGTGACAGATAGTTTTGTGTCAACTTGACATGAGATGGAGTCCTTTCAGGAGAGAACTGTGAAAATGCCCAAACCAGATTGCCTTGTGAGCAAGTCTGTGATACATTTTCTTGATTGATGATTGGTATGGGAAATCCTAGCTCACTGTGGGTGGTGCCACCTCTGGGCTGGTAGTCCTAGGTGCTATAAGAAAGCAGAGTGAGCAAGACATGAGGAGCAAACCAGCGTGCAACACTCCTCCACAACATCAGCTCTTGCCTTCAGGTTCCTTCCCAGCTTGAGCTCTTGTTCTGACTTTCCTTAGTGATGGACTGTTGTCTAGAAGTGTAAAATGAAATAAGTCCTTTCATTTTCAAGTTGTTTATAGTCATGGTGTTTTATCACAGCAATAGAAATCCTAACTGAGACAGTGGCTTTGGGTGTGTGAAGATGTTCCAAGGGTGCAAAGATTGGCTCTGCCATGACCACTGAACAGTGTTTCATATATAAAAGGAAAGTCATTGAAAGACCCCAAGAGAAAATTCAAAGGGCTGCGATGTGGCACAATGGTAGGACCCCTGCCCAGCACTTGTGAGATCCTGGGCTTAGTCCCCAGCAAAATGAAATAAAATAGATTAGGTGAAAGATTTAAAGGACCAAGGTGAAATTTGTATATTAGAAGTATAAGGGTCACTGCAGAAGTTAGGATTGAGGAAGCAGCTGGGAAAACTACAGTTGAAATGACAATGATCATGATCCTCACATGCCTCTGCCTTTCCTACCTTGATCTTCTTATTTCTCTTGACTTTTTGGTCACAGGTTCAACTTGCTTTCAGGAAACCCGGGATTTAGAAAGTGCACCATGGGCAGTCATTCGGAGGTAAGACCAACTCTTCTGTGGTCAAAGATATGTTCCTTTTTTTTTTTTTTTCTGAGACAAGGTTTCTCTGTGTAGCCCTGGCTATCCTGGAACTCACGCTGTAGATCAGGTTGTCCTCGAACTCAGAGATCCGCCTGCCTCTCCCTCCTGAGTGCGAGTGCTAAGATGAAAAGTTTCTGGCACCACTTCCAGCCCAAAAGTCTGCTCTAAAAAGCCACGAGGTTTCCTTTTAGAGTGAGTTGATGTGTGACGGTGGGATACCCAAGGATTGGTGAAAAAATATGGTATGTAAAACGGTGTGTGGACAATGGACAAGGAATTGTACTCCGTGGTTTCAGTCCCTTCTCAGGTGCTGGTGGTGTTATATTGAACAAGTTAACGCATACTTCTGTGACTCAGTTTCTTCACCTACAAGATGAGGAGAGCAAAAGTCCATTTCCCAAACATTTATTTTAAAGATTAAGTGAATGTAGATGAATTTCTAAACAGTCTTATTAAATAAGAAACACAGAATCAAATACAGTGTTAAAGCCAAAGAGATCAGAGCAAGAGCCACCTAGCTTTAGCTTACCACCAGCAGTAGCTTCCCCAGAGAGAGACCTTCTAATGTCAGATTTGTGTTTTTATTGCTTTCCTGTTCTGCTTTCTCATTGGCTCAAAGCCCAGTCACATGACTTCCTCATCACTGCCTGTCTATACAGACCTCCAGGTCTCTATGGTTGGTACTGGGATTAAAGGTTCGTGTCACCACGCTTGGCTGTGTCCTTGACCACACAGAGACTCTGCCTGCCATGTGATCAGATTAAGGGCGTGGGCTACCACCGCCTGACTGCTGTCCCTGGCTTGCTATGACCTCTGATCTCCAGGTAAACTTTACTTATTAACATACAAATAAAATCACATTTCAGCACAATTAAAATATCACCACAAGTGAATAATTAGTACTAAAGTAGAAGAAACTACTAGAATAGTTCTGTCCATTATTTTCACTACTAGAGCCTGATATATACTCCATTCTTAAATATTTTTGAATGAGTATGTGTAAAACAATTATACCAGCAATGATAAAATCTCACTCATAGGTTTATCCAATATGGGTAATATCAGTCAACATATGTAAAATATTTTTAAATTAAAGGAATAGCAGTATACTGTTTTGAATAGAAAAATGAAAGAAATACATTCATCTAATAGGTATGTTTATCAAATGTATATTGTAGAAATGAGTTATTATTCATAAAATGGAATACTATATAGTTATTAAAGTATGAGTCTATATGAAATGTAAAGATATGGAATAATCTTCAACATATGCAGTAAAATATTTCAGTGCATAAAATCTTATATTATTATTGGTAGAATATATATTTGTAGTTGTGGAAATTTATGTATTTGCATACCCACTGTCTTAGATTCATTTCTGTTGCTGTGGGAGGTTTATTTTAGCTTAGAATTCTGGTTTCTAGTCCATTATTGCCTCATAGTTACAGCAGTAGGGACTTGAAGAAGCAACATGATATCCACAGTCAAGAACAAAGAGAGAAATGAATGTGTACATGTTCAGTGCTCATCCTGCTTTCTCCATTCTTATGCATTCCAAAGCTCAGATCAGGAAATGGTGATTCCCACATTCAGGGTGGGTCTCCCTGCCTCAGTTAACAATGAAGACAATCTCCCATAGACATGCTCACAGGCCCAGTCTGATCTAGATAATGAGACTTTCTTCCCAGGAAATTTTAGATGTGGCAAGTTGACAAAACTAACCCATTGTCATCTTTATCATCTTCATCTTCATCATGATAATCATGATAATCATCATCATCACCATAAATCACCATTTATGACAATTTGTCAAAAGAGATTGTCCCTGGGGAAGGAAACAGGCTGTGTGGCCTGGGAAGTAGGTATAGACTTATTTTTGTTTTTCATAGACGGGAAGTCTATCCTACTTAGAAACTAGCCAAGCAATTCAGAGTTTTTAAAAGACAGAAACCTGGAGGTGGAGAGGCACCTCAATAGTGAGGAGCACATACTGCCCTTGCTGTGGAGTCAAGTCCAGTTCCCATTATCCATGTTGGGTGGCTCACAACTACCTGTAACTCCAGCTCCAGAGGGTACTGGACTGTCTTCCAGTTTCCTGGGCACTTGTGCTTATGTGTATAGCCACCTCTCCCCCCCAATACACATAATTGAAAATAAAAAGTAAAAATCTTTAAAAAGAGAGAACAAAACCTAGAGTTGAAGAAGAGTTAATGCATAGGGTCATAGGAGAGGGTGAGTGTATTTCCAAGCTTCCAAAGAGTCACAGAAAAACCACACATAGAGACACACTGCTTTATACAAGGCAGCACTAGGCCTTTACCTGATAAATCCCCTGTAAATTGACCTCCAAAGATTGATTACAGCTCAGCCTTCCACTCCTTTGACTTGGAAAATTAGATTGAATACCATTATTAATTTTGATTACAAGACTTGAATTTTCTGTAAGCTCATTTAGCCCTTCACAAATACAACTGTGGAATTCTGCAGTCTCAGGAGATAGATGTACTCAAGGTAGACCAGAAGTACCTACTGTGTGCCAGAACCCCTGCTGGATAATCGAGCTATATGTCACAATAGTTAACCCCTTTACCTCTTCCCTGAGTAGAAGGCATTGTCTCCATTGAAATAAGAATCAGAGTTAGGTGATTAAATGATTTAGCTGTGGCAACCAGGAATGAATGAAACAAAAGAGAGGAAGCTGGCAGTGCCACAATTGGTACTTGACCTCAGAGAAACCTAATATATGTCTTAGAAGCCTTTAGAGGATGATCAGCCTTAGGTACCATCTCAGCCTGGGCAGGTTCCTTTTATGCTGGTGAGAATGCAGTGGTTCAGAAGAGAGACACCCATCCGTCAGGAAACAGTCCAGCATGGAGCCATGCTCTAGGCATTTAGATGTTTATCCCGGGGTGTCTTCAGGCTTTGTGCATTTGCTTCTTCCTAAATGTGAATCCTAATGGTAATATCATTCTTGAACCTAGTAATGTAGAACTGGGAACAGCCTCTCTGCTCTGGGAACCATACTTTTTGAGTCTTCGTGTTCTTAATTTGTGACTTCGCCTGTGGAATGTGGACGTGAACTATTGAGTTTTAGGAATAGTTATTTTCAGCTACTTATGATTTTGCTTCACCTTTTGTGAGACAAGGTCTCACTTTATAGCATAGGCTGTCCTGGAACTGACAATGTAGTCAAAGATGACTCCAAACCTTTGGTGATCCTCCTGCCTCAGCTTCTAAGTGCTGGCATTCTAGGAGTCAGCCACCATGCCTAGCTGGAAGCTGCAGTTTTTATAGATAATAATTTCCACCTCTCTCCACAGTAGATTAGATGTATTTTCTGGAAAAGATTGAGTCTTTTATTTGCTTTGGATTTTATGGATGTCTTTGTTCTGTCCCTGGCGTGCCGGTGGTACTTACTCTGGCTTACCTAATTGAGCAACGATCTGTCATCCCTTTAAGACCTGTACAGGAGACAGGATTCTGCTGCTTCGAGGTGTGGTTATTACCAGTGGAATATGAAGTGCAAGGCTCCACATTGGAAGGTGGTATCTTTTCTCTATTCTAGCTAGAGTGGATGAGCACGTGTGCTCCCTCCCTTTTACTGTGGGATGAATGACTTTTATGGGTGTTACTTGCGTTATTTTGTTACACTGTGTAAGAAATGTAAAGGGATTTCATATACGAGATGAAGGTCTCTGGCTTGATTTTGAATTTATAAAAAGGAGATTATCTGAGCAGGATTAATCTAATCAGGAAGTCCCTTTAAAAGAAGGCTTAGGACAGCTCTAGCGTTAGAGAGCGCCTCCTCTGGGCCTTGAGTTGCATTGCCACCAGGAAATGAATTTCAACAGCTGCATGAACTTCCCAAAGGATCTTCTGGTCCAAAAGAGCATGCAGGCCATCCCCCCCCCATACTCCCTAGACCTTGACTGCAGTCTTTGGAGAGCCTGAGCAGAGACCCTGTTAAGATCCACTCAGTCTTCTGCCCTCCAGAAAAAACTGGCAGAAGTGGTTTGAAGGCTGTCAGGTTTGTTTTTCTGTGTTACACAGCCCAGAAAAACCAAACATAGCCCTCTTCTTGGAGAAGGAATTTAGACTCCATTGTGTAGCTAGCTGCAGGGTCTACATTTGGCTTCTCTCGTTTGATCCTTTCTTAAACTTGCATGTGTATTTTTCATGTAAGAATCTCCAAAAACAAGAGTCTGTATTACTTGACGTACCACTGTATGATGTTTGTTGAGTGACTTAAATTCCTAAGTCACCTTTTGATTTGTCTGTGACATAGGAGTAACTGTAGTTGGAAAACCAGACGGCTTGGTGAGAGGCACTAACCAAGAAGCTGGCTAGAGAGAGGTGTCTATAAATAGAACCATTGTCTATGAATATTATGGGATGTGTGAGCAGTTATGGTGGATTAGTAGGAGAACTGACGAGTTCATATTCATTCTATTTTAGTATTTGAATGCTTTATGAGCTTACATAAGTCACCACATTATTCTTTTATTCTTTCTAATTCTTCTTCTTCTTCTTCTTCTTCTTCTTCTTCTTCTTCTTCTTCTT
>CABHPQ010167306.1:14278-34761 GCA_902168405.1 Peromyscus aztecus | reverse complement strand
TCTTCTTCTTCTTCTTCTTCTTCTTCTTCTTCTTCTTCTTCTTCTTCCTCTTCTCTTCGCTTCTGAAGACCGAGTGACAATTATAGGCTAGTATCCTTAGTTTCTTCTTGCTTTCATTTTGTCTAAGCCAGCCCCTCTTTTATAAGTTTTGGGGTACCTTTTCCTGCTGACCACTTGAATTCTCTTAACTCTGGGAATAAACTGAAGACAGGATTTCATTGAGAATGGAGAATTTTCAGGTTACATAGAAGCAATGGAAATTTTCCATTTCTTTTTTAAGAGCAAAATGTCACCCATTCTGCTTTGAGGAAGAATAAAGAAATTTGAATAAAATGTCAGTTTCCTTCTGAACTAATTTAGGAGTCGTAATGACATGCACAATCTAGGCTGAACACATGAATATTTATAATTAAAAATGAAATTCTCCCCCTCCCCTCTCATTGTGAACATGAACATAAATCCCTAGGGACGTCCTGGGTCAGAACTGTTCATTTTAAGAAAGAGTCTAAGATAGAGAGGTAAAATAAACTAACCCAAACCAAAAGCAGAAAAATCTCACCATGCACAGTGGGTACCAGATGAAGGCTTGGGTGAGATGCTGTTAGGGATGGCATCTGGTTGCCCCCTCAGGTCGCCTGTCAGGAGGGCATCCCCTAGGTGGAAGGAGCATCCGGGATAAGACCTGCCACCTCTTCTCCTAACCTGGCTTTGGCCATGTTTTAGCTTACAGATGTATTATATTGTCCAAATATATAGAAACTCCCCTTTATACAACAGAGTGAGCAAATAATGCTTTAAATATATAAAATGGAGCAACATGATGTATGCCAATGGGGAAATCTGGGCATCTGTGAGATTAGCTGTTAGTTAGTAGTTATTAGGTCCATATTATAAATGAGCAATCTGAGACTGAGAGATGTCATGCTTGCCTGTACTTGGTGACAGAAGATTTATTCCCTTAATTAGAATTTTTAATTCTTATTTTTAATTAAAGTGTCTCTTCAGCATTCCTTCCTTATACTCAGCACAGAGACCTGCTTTGTTGTGGAGGAGAAATGAGCAGATTGTAGGTCTGGACTGTTCGGCCTTTGATAAGACTCAATGTCTTATTCATGTTTGGACAATTTTGCAGTTGAACTTGATGACAGGTATGGAGCATTTTCTAGCACAAAGTTTTGTGACTGCAATTCCTCTCCCATCCATGCCCCAGTTTTCCAAACTCTATGAAGCTGTTATTATTCATTTCTTTGGACTCACTTGAGGGAATTGCTTAGGGGAGAAAAGTCCCATAGGCTTGGGCCAATTAGAACCTTTCACCCTAAATAATGTCTCCATTTCTCTCACATGTGGGGAGAGAGTGACTCCTGCTTCCCCTTTGTTGAATCAGGGGACTTCTAAATAAGTCCTGTTTGAGATGAGTCCAATCAAGATAGATTTTCCTCCACTGAGAAGGTGGAAAAGTTTACTAGCTCTGAAACCTCAGTCTTTCTCCCAGAAGTCATGGGGTTTCTTCTCTTTCTTTTTCTCTGGAGTTAATGGTTTCTTCCTGTAACAGAGCTGTGATCGACTTTCCTGGACGCCACCCACATCCATTATCTCAGTGACAGTGCCTTAATTGAAATGACATCTTAGAATTATTACTTTAAAATTCATTGTTTAATTCAGTAAATTTAGTATTAATTAACGCCAACTGCCCTGGTGTTTTGGTCTCTCATTTGTCACTTGCTCAGCTCGTGGAGCAGTGTAGGAAATGAGAAGTCTATTTCATTTTACAGGACTTACTTTATTTTGCAATTCAGATTGGCTATTGTGGCAAGAATAGAATTTGAAATGGCTGGGTATTTTTGCAATGATCGTGCATTTGGAAAAAAGAAAGAGAATGAAGAAAGGAATTGGTGGTGGATTAAGAAGAGGAAGAAGAGAGGATGGAAAGGGGGAGAGGAGGAGGTAGAAGAAGAAGACAACAAAAAATGAGGTTGATGAGAAGGGGGAGGAGGACCAGGAGAGCTGATTATCAGATTTCACTTGGTTGATGAGCCTCAGTACCAGAGGGGACACCATGAGTTGGGGATGGGACATACAAGTGTCAGTAGGGGCTCTTTGGTAAGGTCAACTCTATGCTTGGGAGACTTAGTCCATTAGCATAATGTTCAAAATAAGACTGTGCATATGTGTGTCCCTGTGCGTGCATACCAGTATGCAAATATTGTCAACATTTTTTCTAGCCCCATGGGAAAATGGAATGCTGTAGTTAATTGAATATCATCATAAACTGCTATCATCATCTTGTTAATATATTTTCTATGAATTAGGTGATGCCAGAAATGTAGATATTGAGTCCTGGGGGTTAAACATGGCTTTTTGTCTTAGGCTGGCTTCCTCAGTGATCTCAGGTAATAATCTGGGAGTAAATAGTTGTTCTAGAGGTATCTTAGACTGTTTTCATACAATGATGTTGCTGATAACACTGTATTGCAGACCAGTTAAGTAGTACAGAAAAGAAGTATATTTTGGTTCCAGTTCTGATCAAAGCCTTCTTGCTGCCAGACCTCTGAGTGGTGCAGGGACCATGTGAGGACAGAGAGTACGCACACGTCCTTGTGTGTTCTGGTTTCCATTTCTCCCCTTTAAATGCCATTAGTAGTCATAGTCATTCATGCAGTCCCCACTCTGAAGACCCTATCTACTCCTCATGACCTCATGAAGACTACAGCTTTAAGCATCACCATCTGATAGAGTTTCCATCCACTTAATACTGAACTATGAAGATTTAACTCCAGTATGTGTTTCAGAAGGAAAAACATGGGTCCAAACCAGAGCAAGAGGTAATTAAAACAAGCATCCTGATGATGAGACTGAGAAGGAAAGGAGTCCAAGAAGGGCACAACTTTTTGTTTGCTGTGACTTGGGCAACTGGGGACCAGTCCTTCTGGGGGCCTTGGGAAGAGAGTCCTTTCAGTTTGCCAGTTGAGGGTTGAGGAAGCCGAGTATTTATCCCTCAGTTCCCCGTGAACTACTACTGAGAGCTGATCCTGGGACACTAACACACACTCCTAGCACTGCCTGCACACCCAAAAGAAAGTCCTCGGGCTTGCTTTAAGTTGCAACGGGAAGCCAGGCGGCGGTGGTGCATGCCTTTAATCCCAGCACTTGGGAGGCAGAACCAGGTGAATCTCTGTGAGTTCAAGGCCAGCCTGGTCTACAGAGTGAGTTCCAGGATAGGCACCAAAACTACACAGAGAAACTCTGTCTCAAACAACAACAACAACAACAAGAACAACAACAACAACAACAACAATCCAACCAAACAAACAAAAAATTGCAACAGGAATGTCCTGGAAAGACGAGAGCCAAATGGCATAGGCAGAACACTGATAACATCTACTCCTATTCAATAATTCCTAGATAGTTAGGTTCAAGTACCAGCTAAGGTTAGAAACAGGTGGGTGTGAGATCATAGGATAGATTGTTTAGGAGTCAGTGTTACCATAATTTCATGAATCTCAGACAGGCAGCTTGCAGGTATGGAGTGGATATGACTAGGTTTCCATCCATATTCTCACCATTGGGCCAACACCCATCCCTGCTGCCATATTGGCTGATGATACCCAGTAGCTTTTATCCATCTACAGAAAGTTACCTTTGACTAGTGAGGACCACTTGGCCAAGAGGTTATACTCCCCAAGCATAGCCCAGAGTCAATGATGCAGGGCTATTTGAGAAGCCTAGCATCTTGTGAAAAGGTTGCTTGTTCTAACAGCAACAACTCACACTTACCCTCATGATACTAAGGCACAGTCTGTCCCTATGGCTTCCTATGCTACAGGGACCAATCACTCAATGAAGATACCTCTTTACTATATTCTAATATTCTCATAGCTCCTAAAAAGTCTGTCAGACACTTTATGAAGTGGGTAAGCAGAAATCATGCCATTTTATAAAGACTGAGAAAGAGCAATATTAATATGAAGACCACCACAATCTTAAGACAGAGAATCTTTATAAGCAAGGAAATTATCTTTGTTTTATGGATACAGGTGATAGTTTTAATTGGCAACATGATTGACTTGGAGATGTGCCTAGGAAAATAGTAAATCACATGGGGTTTTTCGTGAGGGTGTTTCCCAAGTGGATTAACTGAGAGGGGAGTGACTGCCGTGCAAGTGGGGACTGATGGAATGGGAGTGGGGGAGGGACAAGGCCAGCCAGTGAAGACATCATAGCTCTCTCTTTCTCCATATGGGTGTGTGTGCACACATATGTATACATACACACTCTCTCTTCATATATGTGTGTGTGTGTGTGTGCAGATATGTACACACACACACACACACACACACACACACACACACACACACGTATGCACGCACACACGCACGCACGCACACCTTTCTCCTAGCCACCAAGATGTCATACCCTCCCCATCATGATGGACTAAAACTATAAAATGGTCATCCCTCAAATCTTTTCTCCATTCAAGTTGGTTTTCTCTGTAGTTTTAAGTATACAGCAATGAAACTACTACCCAATAAGGACCCTGAAGTTCAGAGCACCTCCTTAGCTTGTGCAAGGTTACAGCTTATTGACTTGCACATTTGGGATTTGAATCAAGCCTTTCTGGACACAAGGATCATCTGTTATCTAATGTATCAAACTGTCTCACAAATATAAGACACCCTAGTTCTTGCTGAATGCAATCCTGACATGAAGAGAAGTTGTAGGTGTGAAATTCTATTGATCTCTGTGGGTCCTAAGTTACCAGTTGTCAATGGCTTTAGGCGATGAGGCAGTGGAGGTGGGTTCTTGTTCCTTCCAGCTCTGGTAGTCATGTGGCCTCTGGGTCACATGAGAGTCCACAGGTGTGGTAATGCTGTTTGATTGGCAGACTGGAGTGACACATGTCAGTCCAGGGTCATTGGGACTCTTTCTTCATAGAGAGGTTGATCACCATGAATCTCATGTTCAGTTTGCCTGCATCCTCTCTTGTTTGTAATTTTGAGAGTCTCATAGCACCTTGGAGCTGGGGGCCTGCCTGCCCTTGGTCATGATATGATATCAAGAATGATTCTTTTACCTCAGGGCCTGTTGAAATGCACATTCAGATTAAAACAGTAAGAGGCTGGGAGGTGGCTTGGTGTTTGCATGAAGTGTAAGCATGAAGGCCTGAGCTTGATCTCCAGAAGCCATGGACAAGGAGCTGGGTGTGGTAGTGTGTGTCTCTGTTCAGCCCTGGGGAGGTGGAGACAAGTGGATCCCTGGGGCTTGCTGGGCAGCCAGCCTAGACTACTAGCCAGGGGGAGATCCTTTCTCAAAAAACTTAGAACAGTTCTTAAGGTAAGACAGTGAAGGTCATCCTCTGGTTTCCACATGTATCTGCATACAGATCATACAGAAGTACACACACCTATGTGTGCACACATACACATACACACACACTTGAAAAAAAAACAGATAAGAAAGGATTACACCCAGGAAAGGGGAAGGGAAAGGTGCTTGGGGATGGGGGATTATCTCACAGCACGGGGTCATTAGAGTATGTTAGGAAGTTCTTGTATTTGCTTTATGCTTTTACATTTAAATTCTGTATACATTTGCTGAATACCTACCAAATAATAGTTCCAACACTAAGCCTTGGGGCTATTATAAAGATAAAGATGTTGCCTGGCCCTCATTCTTGTGAAAGGGCCTAGCATACACGTGCTGAGTCCTAGAATTAGGGCTGATCAATCAATTGTGTATACAGCTCCAGGACCACAGAAAGACAATTGGTTAATTCTGCCCGTAGGGTGTATGAAGATGATGCTGAAGGATGAACACGATGATGATGGACAAGCAAAGACACTGGATCTGTTTATCATATGTGCTCGTTCTTGTTTGTCAACTTGGCACAAACCAGAGCCACCTGGAAAGAGGGAACCTCCGTTAAGGAATTACTCTATCAGATTGACTTGTGGGAATGTCTGTGGGACATTTCTTGGCTACCAATTGATGTGGGAGATCCCAGACTATTGAGGTAATGCCTCCCTGGGCAGAGGGTTCTGGGTTATATAAGGAGAGAGCTAAACAAGTCATGGGGTGCACGTCAATAAGCAGCACCCCTCCACGTCTCTGCTTCTGTTCCTGCCTCCGGGTTCCTGCCTTGAGTCCCCCTGCCTTGGCTTCCCTACATGATGGACTGTGACACAGAAGGATAAGCCGGAGAAACTATTTCCTCCCAAGTTGCTTTTGGTCTGTATTTTTATCACAGCAACAGGAAAGCAAACTAGGACACCTTTGTAGGCAGTAACAGAAAATAAGACACAGCATCTCTCAGCTATTTTCACACAATAGTTTTATTTCTATGTTAGCACACGTAGACACCCCCCTCATCCCTCCCTCTCTGAAATATTCAAAGGCGAAAACTATCTCTCATTCTTTGCAGGACTCTAGCTACGGAATAAATTAGCCCCTAGTTTTCTGTGACTTAAAGGGCCACTCCCCAACCCCCATGACATAGCTGAAAGTCACACAACTTCACTATTCTGGTTTTTTTGGTGGGCTGCATTATCACGTGGCAGTCATCCAGATTAAACAGGTTCTGATGTAATTTCACGGTCGGGGCTGCTGACCCAGACTGCTTCCACACGATGAGCTCAGTTGCACAGGCCCAGGCTGCGTTTGTGTGGAGGAGAGGTATAGTTTCTCCCCATTAGGATGATTTATAAAACCTGTCACTCTGCACTTCTGCAGGTTCATTTTAAAGGGATTTGGTAGGATTCTGTTTGTTAGCAGGGAAGGAAGAGAACAATATTGCCCCAGTTTTCACTGTGGAGAGTAACGGGAAGTGACAGCCCAGAGGCTCGCTGGAATGGTGACAGCAGGAACGCTCTACTGGGAAATGAGAGAGGAAGAGTGATCCTCATTGAACACCTGCTTTGTTCTGAGCACAGCTCGAAGTGTGTTTCATGTATTGTTTCACTCATTCCACAAGATAAAATGAAATTATCGCACAAAAGTGCACTGGCACCTGCTTTACCGACGTTAGGCATAATTAATATTTTCTTTTCGTCTGAGGGAAAGATTCATTACAGAGACCACTTCTCGCTTTGTGTGACCAGATGCTAATTTGTATCGACACAGTGGGTCAGTTTTCTTCACTCGCTGCTTTGAAGTGGGGAGAAGTAATGCAAGAAGCAGGTGGCTGGATTCATGGGAAGAGAAAATGGGAGTGTGTGCCTGAAGGGGTTAGAGTTTTGTTATCAGTTCTGGCTTTGGTCTGCAACTCCTAGCCTGATGGCACAGCAGTCCAGGTATCACTGGGAGAGAATCCCCGGTTCTGTTCTGCCCTCCACTCTGTCTCAGTGATAAAGAAGTACAGGAGTGGGATTGGCTTGCCCCTCTGGAAAAAGAAAATGATCTCTTGTCCTTTTTAGGGTTTTCCCCTAATATTTTCCCCTGATTTTTATGAGCATATATTAATTATACATAATAATGTGTTTCATTATGATCTTTAATTTTTCGAAAGACACTTCATTTTTAACTTGTGTGTATAAATGTGGGTATGGGTTTGTGTATATGTGAGTGTAGCACCTGCAGAAGGCAGAAGAGGGAGTCAGATTCTCTGGAGCTGGAGTTACAGGTGGTTGTGAGTCATCTCGTGAGGTTACCCTGGTCCTCTGCAAGATGGGTACACACTCTTCACCACTGAGCATCCTCTCTATTTCGTTATATTTTGACCTCCTTCATGACCCTTTTGTACCTCATTCTCATTCATGTTGTATTCCCCCCCCCCCCCCCCCGCCCCCCTGTCTGTGTGTGTGGGTGTGTGTGTGTGTGTGTGTGTTCCAATGAGTTTCATCAGGATTGGTTACAGGGGTATGGATGAACGGATGAGGGGTTATTGTAGAAGCACGGACAATTTACCAGTGACTACACCACTGTAGAAAATGTATCTTCCTGCCCTAGTCACTATTAGCTGCTTACACATCCTCAGGGGAGTGTGGGTCCCCAGAGCCCCTATATCCTTCCTGGCAGAATGTTGACAGTCTTATCTTATACACATTTTCTATCCGTTGTATTTACCCTAATCCAGATTCTTAGTGCATTTAAAAGCCACATGTCCTCAATTTTGGACACACTGAGACCAATTATTGTATCCAATTCCATTAGCTAGTCTAGCCCTATTAGACCTCTGTGGACCTCAGCATCGGTGTGTAAAATGATCTGCTGTTTTAGAGATGGTCAGCGTAAAATGTTCTCACCCAAGTGACCCATACCCAGAATTCCACCTTAAAATAGGACAGCCAAATCACTTTCCTACCAAGGGAGCAAGTGGCTGGCTCGCTACATTTAGTACCCTGAGGAGGATGTGATTGAATGTGTCACTGCGTCTTTTGCCACATTCTTCCCCAGAGCAAAAGCCAAAGGCGGGGCTGAAGATTGTGTTTCGCATCGTAAGGACTCAGAGAGAGGAGCTCTGAGGGCAGAGGTGGATTTCAGCTACTCCTTATCTTGAATACTGTCAATGGCTCCCACTTTCATAGCCAATCCCCAAACATGCAGAAAGATGCATTGCATGCTGCCCTTGCCAAGGACCCCAGCCTCTACTCCCTCTCTGCAGTCCCCTTTGGGCAGCCATCACTGCTGCATTTCTCCAGATTTGCAGCAGGCCCATGCTTCCCTCGCCCATCCTGATGTCTTAATTTTCTCATCTGTGATGTGTTTGTGTTATACCCCAATCCTTCTCTTCATTTTGGGTCCCTCTCAACGACTCTCCAGTCCTGAACTCTCTTCAGCTTCCTCCTCTCTTGCCTGGTTGGTGATGGCCTTTCTTCCTCTAAAATGTGTTATGTTTAGAGCCCTTCACCAAAAGCATTGCACTTTACCTATGGCAGGTGGTATGAGCCCTTAGGCTCGCGTTTAAACACTTTGTCTCCAGGTGGTGGCGCTGTTTGGGAAGGCCATGAATCCTTTGGTGGTAGAGCCTTACTTGGGGGAGTAGACCTGGAGTGAGGGTAGGCCTCGAGGCTTTATAGTCTGGCTACACTTCCTGCTCACTCTCTGCTTCCTGAATGTGAATGCAATGTGACCACCCAGCCTCCTGCCACGGTGTGCCTTTCCTACCTTCCCTGCCTGTGCTGTGTGTTCCTCACCGTGGTGGATTCTATCCCTCTGGAACTGTAAGCGAAAACAAACCCTTTCTCCCTTAAAGTGCTTTGGTCAGGGTGTTTTATCACAACAATGAGAAAGTTTCTAAGACAGTAGGCTTCTTCTGAGGTAGCATCACTGTTTCACAGAGCACCTTTAACCCTCCTGTGTTGTTCAGTGTTTGTCTTCACAAGGCTTTCCTTGATTCTGTCTTACTGGCTATGAATTTAAATCTCATGATTGTCTAGGACCACATGAAATACTATCTCATGGTCTCTTGAATGAGTAGTGACAAAGGGAGCAGATGTTTTTGAGTCAGAAGTGGGTGTGAGTTGCAGCTGGCCACTCTCTGAGTTAAGTGGTCTTGGACAATGTGGCTAACCTTAGGAGTCTCAGTTGCTGCTCTCCAAAGAAATACAGTAGTGCTCAGCATGGTGCTTACTACAGTGTCTGGAAAGACAGCTCTCCAAAACATGTCTCCACATCCGAATTCAGCCCTCATCAGTGTGATCTGGGGAAAAGCTTTTGCAGATGTTACCAAAGGGAAATTATCCTAGGTGACACAGGTGTGTCCAACTCAAGAAGAGACCAATGTTTCTACAATGAAATGAGCTCCTCATGAAAATGAGTTTGGTCTCAGAGGAGAACGCAATTGAGGACAGAGGCAGAGATTGCAATGATGTGGCCACAGGTGAAGGAATCCAGAAACCACCAGGAGCAATAAGAAACCTGCAATGGTTTCTGCTCTAGACAAGATCCCCCAAGAGACTGGCCTCAAGACCGTGGAATTCTGGGATCCAGAACTAAAGAGATCACTCTCTCATGTACTCAACTACTGTGATGGTTTATATTGATTGTCAGCTTGGCAGGATCTACAGTCATCTGGGAGACAAGCCTCTGGGCATGGCTGTGAGGACTGATCTTAAGTTAATTGATATGGGACCCGACCTAAAAGTAGGTGGCACTATCTTATGGGCTGTATAAAATGGAGAAAGCCAGACAAACTTAAACATTGCTGTTCTCTGTTTCTTGGCTGTAGATGCAACATGAACAGCAGCTTCAAACTGCCGAACTCAAGTTGCCACGCCCACTTCCATGAACTTCCCAGCCACGATGGACTGTACCTCGGAGCTATGAGCTGAAATATAATTTTCTCCCCTGAGATGCTTTTGTTAGGTGTCTAGCCCAGCAATGGGGAAAACTAAATGCAACTACCAGCTCTGTGGTACTTTGCTACAGACATAAATCTTTATTAGCTTGGCTGTAGTAATAAGTGATTATTATGCTACACCGCCACCTGTCTATCCCAGGCAACCGTGAGTTTTCCTAGGGCAGGGACTGCTTCTTGTCTTTCTAAACTGCGCACTTCTGGGTTTGACTCAGTCTTAGAAATGAGTATGCTCTGTAAATGCTAGGACTATATTTCTAATTTATTCTCTTAACGGTTCCTGTGGAGTTGAGATTTTATCAATCAAAAGGGAATGAGAGAAACAGAGGAGGACTTAGAAGAAGTATCCAGTGCCTGCATTTTAAGAATTAATGCTCTAAAGTTTTGCTCTTTTATTCATCTATTATGTGTCTCAGAGAGCCAGGAGAGGGTGAATGTATAATTTAGATCAGAGACCATGGAATTGCCTCATTTTTCTTCAGCCATCAATTAGCATCTCCCAGGTGCCTTCTCTGTGCAGCGCGGGGTTCTCTTGGACTCCATATTTCAGCACCTTGACTGATGCACAACTTATTCCTGTCCTCACATCTGCTCCTCGTGAGGTAGGACTGTGCCCATGGTGCTCAGTGGACATTCATGTCAGGACAAGAACAATCAGCCTTATAACTCTATGTAAACTGTACATGCACAACAAGAAAGGGCAGATCATTTTAAGATGTGTGCTTGATAGAAGAGGAGTTTTCTAGAACTCTGTCAACAGTTCATTTATGTATCATGTATCCATATGCTACACAGAGTCAGTCCAGTGGTATCCAGGATGTGACTAAAGAGGAAGACAGAGAGGAAAGAGACTATAAGTGAAAATAACAGCCAAAGGAATATCACAGACATTTTCAGGGCCAGTCGTGGAATGAAGAAGGATGTCACTATGATGGGTGGAAATGATATCTCTGGTATACTTTGGTTATTGTGTTGTAATAAAGAAAATGGACCCTATGATAAGTCATCTGAGTCTATGGGGGAAACAGACATATAACATAAACAGGCTAGTGTTAAAAAAAAAAACAGAATTGAGTTATTAAGGACAACAGAGGTGTAGCCCGCAGCCAGATGATCCATGCAGGAGTGTGCTCTGCTGTGGATAGAGGCTGATGGTGACGACTCCTTATTTCCTTATAAGAATTCCAGATTTCCATAAAGTGAAGGAACTAGAATAGAGCAGAAGAAGAAAAAGGCATTTACATCACTTTGAAATTCTAGACCTCCTGGAAATGTTATTTCATTTAATTTCCTCAGCAAGCCTATAGAACTGGTTGTATTGTCTGATTATGCAGATGAGGCAAGAGACCTTGGAAAGATTCAGTAACTTCCTGAAGGCCATGTAGGCATCAGATGGAGGAGTGGAGTCCAGCCATGTCTGTCGGTGTTCAAAATCTAAAGATACTCTGAATTTTCCCACATGAGTCATCTCAAGTAACTTTATCATGCTCTGTTCCAGGTGAGGTTATTCATACACCTTCTTTACTAAAGCCTAATGGTTTGCATACACATTGGTATATTTGTAAGCTGCCATGCAACAAGACTCAGTGCGTGTGTTGCAGCATAACCCACATGTCCAACTCTTCCAGCTACAAGTTAGAATGGAGTAAGGCCTATGGCTGGGGCTTGACTGGCATTGTTTTCTCTGGGAGAGCACCCAGTATCAATCTCCAGGTGGGATAGGGATCAGTAACAGCTGTCTTAAGTTGTAACTCTTTCTGTGTTTTTTTTTTTTTTTTCTGAAATAGCTCATCATGATGTTCTATTTGTCACTTGTCAAGGAAATCAATATAGTCTAGACTTGTGACTTTGCCAGGATCTGCTTGGGCAATCAGAGTCAAAGGAGGGTTTGCAGCAGAGCAGGGTGGGAAACAGAGGGACCTGGGTCTCTGGGAGATGGGGATGTTCAGGAACTTGTCTCTACCAGAGAGACTCAGAAGTCATGTGAGTCTAAGACAGGTCCCGCTTGCAGAAGAAGGGCCTGTCAGGAGGAAAAGGAAGACATTTTCAAAGCAGGGGCACTGATATTTGTTTGCTGGTGTTTATATTATTACAATTTTTATTCAAATTATGTTAACTATATGTAATAATTTTCATATATGTATATAATGTATTGGCATCATATTATTTATGTCCTATTATCCTCTAGTCTCCCCTTTCCACTTAGGATTATTTTCTTACTATTCACAGGGAGCTCTCTTTCTGTTTTCCTGTTGGGGTGTGTTAGTGTGTGTGTGTGTGTGTGTGTGTGTGTGTGTCCCTATGAGTTTAATTAGGATTATTTATATGAGCATGGGCAAGGGGTTCTTTAGAGTAGTGGGACAATTTATCAATGGCTACATCACTGAAGAAAATGTCTCTCCCTTAGCAATCATTAATTGTGTAAGGATCCTCAGGAAGGGGTACGGCTTTTTGAGTCAGTCCCCAACTAGTGGTCTTTTGGAGGTCAAATAAGATGTTAAGCTTTGTGATGTCATAAGGTACCTAAGTATTTTGTACAAAGCAGGTTGTGAATGAGTGGCAGCCATTACAGGTACCAAGGAGGAAAGAGAGAAAATGACATCCTCAGCAACAGCAGACACCTTCAAGGCCAGGAGCAAAAAGAAATGGGCTGTCAATATGATGGCTAGAAACGATCATCTCTCTCATATCCTTTGGCCATTAGGTTACTTCATTCATTCAAACATTTATCAAGGAACAAACACTGCAAGTTGGAGAAATGGAGACAAATGAAGAATGGTTTTTCCCTGCAGGACTTCAGAGTCTAGTTGGGGAGACAGATGTCAACATGTAATTGCCTTGTAGGTTGCTGGATGCCTCCTCAGAGAGGAGAGAGGCACAGTCCTGGTGATGCTATGCATTCCATGAGCACAGGGCCCATCTGTGTTTGTATGCAGTTCTGTCTCTCATGCTCACAGTAGCAAACACATGGGAACCCCCATCCATCTCCTCAGAGTGTCACTTGAATGAAAAATGCTGAAGGGAAGAGCTGATGCATCTGCAGGGTGCTCAGAGAAATCATCTATGAGATGAAATGTTTTAGCGAATATATTTGATTCTGGGAGGTTGAGTAGGGGTGGATGGTGTGTGTGTGGGGAGGTGGTGGTGGTGGTGGTGGTGGTAGTGGTGGTGGTGGTGGTAGAGAAAGACACCAAGTCATAGAATCACAGGGGAACGTGTATAGAACATATAGGGTCACTAAACATCAGGAGCCCTCTGAGATGAGGAAACATTCAGGAGTGGTTGGAGCATGAGAGTTCCTGAGGTGCAGATGTCATGCGGCGGCAGATTAAAAGAGAAGCCGCTTCTACTGATTGATGCATCCCTTCATTTCAGAGAAATCTACTGGGTGTTACACGTCAAGGCTGTCAACACACCTTGGTGAGAGCCCATTCAGCATGTCAGGCCATGTCTCCTCGGTCTCATGGAGTTTGCATCTTCATGGGGATAGACAGCAAAACCCTTGAATGCAATGCATTCGTAGTGTCTTCAGCTGTCATTAGTAACAGATGGGAATGTAAATTCTGGAAGTGGGTATAGAGAGCAAAGCAGGAGGTGTATGGAGGAGGAATACACATGGAGGCTGATGGCTTTCTTCCCCACAGTCTTAAGGTTTGGGTTTGGAAAGCCAGACTGCACACACTTCCAGGTGTCTACTTGAGTTTCTGGCCTGTAGCCTCCATCTGAAATCTGGTGCCTGGGGCTTATGACTTCATTTGTGACATTGCAAGATTTTCTGAGCCTCATTTAACCTTCATACCTAATGTGTGTGTGTAGTCATTATTTTACCCATTAAAAAGAACAATCGGGGCTGGGACTATTACTTAGTTGGTGTTACAGTTTGAATATGAATTACCCCCTATGGTTCCATGGGTTCATGTGTTTGAACACTTGGTCCCTAGCTGGTGGCTCTGTTTAGGAAGCTTGTGGAACCTATAGCTTGTGGAGCCTCTGTGGAGCATGAGGGTTGCCTGCAGAGCAAGTGGGTCACCTTGAGGCTTTAGAGAAACACCTTGCTTCCTATTTATTCTGTGCTTCCTTGAGGATGGACTGTGACCAGCCAGCTTTCTGTTCCTGCCACCATGCCTTCCCTGTCACCATGGGAATGCCCTGCCTGTTGCCATGGCTTCACCACCACAATGGACTCTCTTCCTCTGGAACCAGAAGCCAAAAGAAACCCTTTCTCCCCTTAGTTGTTTTTGTCAGGGAATTTTACCAGAGTAGCAGAACAAGAAATCAAGGCAGTCTGCAAAGGCTTGCCAGGCAAGCATGTTGTCCTGAGTGTGACCCCCAGAACCCATATAATAAAGCTTGGCATGGGGTTACACACTTATAAGCTCAACACTGGGAATGTAGAGACAGGTGGACCACTGGGCTCACAGGCCAGTCAGCCTAGCCAAAAGGGTAAGCCCTAGACTGGGGAGAAGCTGCTCCAAAACAAAATGAAACTAAGTAAAACAAAGCAAGACCAAATCAAACCAACCAACCAACAAAAAACAAACAACCAGACAAACAAAGACAAGGTGAACAGCATCTGGGGATAGATCTCTGGCCTCTACACACACACACACACACACACACACACACACACACACACACACACACACGCAGAGAGAGAGAGAAAGAGAGAGAGAAAGAGAGAGAGAGAGAGAGAGAGAGAGAGAGAGAGAGAGAGAGAGGAGAGAGAAGAACCATTGATTTGTTACTAATGATGATTTATCCACATTAAGGAAATACATTGCAATATACATAGGCATGTCTGTTAAATATCGTTCCAGCTTATCAGAGGACAGACTTTTCATATTCCTTAAAAATGGATGATGTTTATTCTGTTTCCTGTTTTGGATACAAGAAAGTGTTGTCTCTAGAGAGCTCTCTGGGGACTGGCTTTGGAGGATGGTGCAGTGTCCCCACACCCCTTGCTTGTTAGAGTTGCTGTAGAATTTAAATCTTATCCCAAGGAAGGAATGAAAAACGAGGCTGAGTGTTAAAGCATTAATCATGTTAAATCCTTTTGGGCCCAAGTAAGTGTAAATAACTAAAAGAATGTCATAATTAGATCTGGGATCTCTTCTCCTCTGTTGTAGAGTACGAAGCATCAGGTCATTGACTGGAAACACAAGTCACACTTTCTTTGTCAGGCAGAAGGGAATCTGAGTCTTCTCTTTTTTGTGATTACTGGCAATGATTCAAAGAGATTCAAATCAACCCTTTATGTTCTTCAGAGGACTGCTGACATCCATACTTTCTTTACCTTAAGTTCCTCAAATACAACAGCAGAGAACCTCCCCTCCCATCTCCCCATTTCTAAACAGTTTTTCACAGGAAGGCTGAGGATGCAGACACTGGGTTTCTCACCTCTCTGCTTCCGACTTCTTTGTCATCATTGTCTTTGTTTCCTACCTCTTCCTTCGTTGGTCCTTCCTATCACCTACCGACATGCTCAAAATCATTTATTATATTAAAGAAGAAGCCTGTTAATCACCAATGTCTTTCCTTCCTTCAACATCCTTTCTTCTCCTTGCCTTATGGAACCTTGTGACAGTGTTGGTTCTCTTTCTCTCTCCTTTCTCTCTCACTCTCTCCCCCATCTTCCATTCACTTTATGATCTGTGTTTAGGAACATTTTTTTTCCATAACCACGCCCAACAGAGACTTTCTCCCCTGGTTCTTCTGATGATCACTGCCACTTTCTTTCTTGGTAGCCGTTCACACTGCTTGCAAGTTTTCTCTTCACTTGGCCACTGGTTACACTCCCACCCTCCTTGTCTTCTGCTCCCCCTTCCCCTAGTACCTTCTTCTTTATATGACTTCCTCTCCTGAGGGTGCTCATTGGTCCTGTTATTCGACCTGCATTCATACAGTTTCTTGGCTTAAATGACTGCCTCTGTGTTAATGATGGCATCCATATCTAGAGCTAGACCTTACCTCTGATGGTTCCTTTGTTTGCATACTGACCCTCTCCATAGTAGCTTATCCTTTGAGCAGTCACCCTGTAATCCTCATCTTGATGCTCTTATCCTATGTCCACAATCCCAGGTAACAACAGATTTGACTCTCCCCCCCAATCTTCCACTTCCTCTAGATGCCTCTCTTCACAGTCAATCAAATTTTGAATGACTTTTCTGCTTGCAAAGGGGTCCAAGGGTACCTGAAACCTATTTACTTGGCTGTCTTTGTCATGGGCTTCCTGGCTCTTAAACAAGTCTTGGGAGGATTCTGGGCTACATTTTCCCACCTTCTCTACTGTGACCAAATGGAACACAATATAGATAATTGTCAGAGCTAATCCCTAGACGCCTTCTTTGAGATATTTTATTTCTTCTATTAATATTTGCTTATTATTAGATAGAGAGGATTCAAGAGTTCCTAGAGATAACTGGAAGCATAAATTACTTTGGGATTTAAAGTCTGTCCATTCCATAATGACTCTAAATTTTCATATAAAAATAAGCACACTGTATTAAACTACAAAGTATGGATGCTAGTACATCAGAGTTGCCTATATTAGCTGATGCACCTCTGACAGTTAACAGTTCTACAGTACTTGGCAAGTTCAGATTATATTTATTAATTCATTTAACAGTTTCCAAAACCATTTAAGACATGTATGAATTGACATTTTACTAAAGGTGAAGACACTGAAGTCAGAGAGGCTGAATGTGTAGCTTTAGCTCATCCAGTGGGAACTGACAGAGGTGGGATTGGATGGATGTGGTTTTTCTTCAGCTAATATAATCTTGACCACTACATATAGATTCAAAAGGGATGTGTAATAAGCACAACAATGGGTCCCAGAAATGTCCAGGTCCTAGTTTCTATAACATGCAGGTAAGTTATTCTATGCGTCAAGGTGGGGAACTCTTGTAGATACTGATAAAGTGTGTAACCAGAGATGAAGAACCTGTCCTGAATCATCTTATTGAGTCTCAGGTGATAATGGGGCCCTTAAAAGTGAAAGACAGTGTAGAGAAGATAAAACAAATACACCATTTAGGACTCAAAGAATCAACTCTACGTGGCTGGCTTTGAGGATGTAAGGAGGCATAAGCCAAGAAACCTGTGATCCTGTGAAGCTGCAAAGGTAGGAAAGTATTCTCTCCAGTGTCTTCAGCAGCACAGCCTGGCTGACACCAGGATTTCAGCTGGTGAAATAGTGAATCTGTATTGTCTTAAGCCACTGAGATGTTGGTAACTTTGTTAAAGCAGTGTGATGTTAATGTTTAGTCTCCACTTGATTAGATTTAGAATCACCTAGGAGACACACCTCTGCTTGTGTCTGTGAGGATATTTCCATAACCGAATAGAGAAGAAGCACTCTATAAACATGGGTGATAACATCCCATAGGCTGAGGGCTTGGACTTAGTAAAAAAGAAAAAGGATTAAAGTCAGCTGGGTACCAGGACTCATCTATCTGCTTCCTGACTGAGGATGCAGTGTGACCTGCTCCTGCCTCCATGCCTTTCCCTGCTGTGATGGATTGTGCCCTTGACTGGTGATCTGAAAGAAATAACCCCCCCCCCCAGGTGTTTTGGTCATAGCAATGAGAAATCAGCTAATACAAGCAGTGGAAGACTGTATGAGAGAGGAATATTCTTTTATCCTGGGAACTGCTCAGTTCTCCAGTAGTTTTGGGGAATCAAGTTTGTCAGTATGTGATCCTGTCCAGTCACAAGACTATCAATACATACTGAGCCTGACTCATTTTTCTGGCCCATCGTGGTTATTTCAGAGCTGTATGAATTCTTTGGAATCTTAGGGATGTAAGTACTGATGGTTCATTCATTAAGTCTATAATGGGAATACATGTAAGTAGGTGTTTAGTTGCTGAGGCCATGTAGAAAGTAACAACCTTGTTCTCAAAAAACAGCTCGGGGCTTGGGATTGCTCACTCAGTAAAGTACTTTCATACAAGCACAAGTACCTGAGTTCAAATCCCCAGAACTCTTGTAACCATCTGGCTGTGACTGTGTGTACCTGAAATCCCGTCTCTGGACAAGTAGAGATGGGGAGATTTCTGATGTTTGTTGGCCAACCAGTCTAGCCAAATCTTGATCTCCAAGTTCATGAGAGACCCTGGCTCAAAACAAAACAAAACAAAAAAATAAGGAGGAGAGCAGTTAAGGAATACACCCAGCATCAACTCCTGTCCTTCACAGACACATACATATGTACATGAACACACACACATACACTCATATACACACCACCACCACCACCACCACCACCACCATGGTAGCAGAGGAGCAGGTGACAGAGTTTCTCCACTAGGAGAAACAGGAAGCAGAGGGAGAGATCAGAGGCAGGGGCAGGCTCTCACTGTGAAGCCCTGCCCTCAGGACTCTCCCAAAACAGCACCACTGGCTGCGGCCAGGTGTTCACCAATATGAAGCTATTTGGAATATTTCAAACTGAGGTTCTTTTGGCCAGACTCCCTCTTTGCTAGAGTAGTGGGGACAGCCACAATGGGATGTATCTTTATGTCACATCAATAGTGTCCTATTCTCTACTACTCACTCTGTTGACACGAGGAAGCTTAGAGTCCCAACTCTGGAATATCCACAAGAAGTGAGCATCTCTAGGGACTAGGCAAGGACCTTTGTCCCTTAAGGATCTTGCATCTCTTCTCAGCTAGTAGTAGGATTGCCCACAGGTACAATGCAGTTTTATCATCATGAGTCATATGGCAAGCACATACGCAATTGTGCTATATTCTCCCCAGTATTAAGACTGACCCCCTGTAAAGGAAAGTCTGTGATAAGTTACTGTCTGTTGAGTGATTTGGAGTCCAATGCATAGGATCCATTTTCAACATTATGCATATTTTACTTTATTTATATGCCATTATGATATGATATGATAGAGTCATTTGCTGAGTACTCCCTTTTACTGAATTCTCACAGTGTGTAAAGAGAAGAAAATGCAATCACCCCCTCAAAATATTATCCTATTTCTTGGTAGGCAGGAAACAAATAGGCTGGTCATATAAAATTGCTAATATCCAATGAGTTGTTTAACTTTTAGAAGTAAATAAATCTTTTGTGCAATTTTATATAGTGTCTATAAGAGCCAAGACAGGAAGGTAGCCACATCTACATAGCTTAAGTATTGGGGTTTTTTAATGCATCAAATCACATATCATTGAGGCAGAAACCAAGGCCATTCCAGTTTTGAAGTGAATGAACTGAGTTCAGAAAAAGCCAGTTCTGCTTTTGACAAATCTCAGAATCAGAGCTCCACGCAGGTCTGTCCTACTCTACATTATCTGACACGTCTCACTTGTGTCTTAACTATTTGTAAGACAGGAAGGAAGAGGCAGGAGAGGGCAGTGAACTTTCTGTGCAAATATGAGGACCAGAGTTGTATGCCAGAAGCCACATTAAAAATCTGAGTGTGGTAGCACAAACCTGTAAGCCCAGTGCTGGGGAAACAGAAACAGGCAGACCCTTGCTAGATAGTCATATCTAAATAAAATGAGCTCCAGACAATGAGGGACCCTCTCTCAAAAAGCAAGGTGGATAGTGTCTGAGATTGTCCTCTGGTGTTCATGTGCACATGGTCCCTCACATGCACACAAACATGTACTTATATATGTATATATATGTGGACCCAATTACTTTCCCTATCATTTTTTAAGTTAAATTCAACTTTGGTATGAAATGAAAGCAGTTTACATAGCTTTCATATATCCTCAAAAAATCTAAAGCTAGTTAAGACATAAAATATGTTTGGGGAAAAATTATTTCTGTATTTTTAGGGGAAAATATGTATATAATGTGTACATGTAAACTTGATTTTATTTCTTTGGTTAGAGGAGGACTTATTCACAGGGCTAATGGGGGTGAAAAAAGTCACAGGCCTCTCAGCAGAGAACAGGGTTTCTAACAATAGCAAATGGGCTGGTCGATAGCAAATCCATTTTAAAGCGCTCACTCATGGAGAATATCAATATCTTACTTGGTCAGTGCTCCTGTGAGATAAACAGGCACCTGGTCTTTCTGTGAGAAAAACCACATGAAAGAGCCAGGCTCTTGTTTCTAAACAATTAATTGGATTATTATTGAGGCTTAATGGATCTGTTCAATGTATTCACATGAAACTGTCAAGAGGATTAGGCTAGCCATTTCCTTGGAGCGACCATCAAAATAA
>CABHPQ010167306.1:0-14268 GCA_902168405.1 Peromyscus aztecus | reverse complement strand
GAACAGTAAAGGCAGACCTGGTATCCAGCTGTCCTGGGGAATATGAGACAGTACTAAAACTGTAAATGACAGCACCTAGACTGCTGACTCCTGTAGATATGTAAAATATGTATAGTTCAAGAATTTATGTCAGCGAGATGAGGAAGACCCTGCATCACATGACTGACCGGTCAAGTTACTATAAACAAAACAAAACAAAAGAGATCCTCCCCCCATGGAAAAGGAATGAAGAAGAATATCATGTTTGTCTTACCCTCACAGAGTAGTCTGTCCTAGATACAGACTTCAAAAGTTGGCAAGCAAATTATTTCTTATGTTGAGAAACACCAAATTGATGTAGAGATGAACAACGAAAAATCCCTGAGAAGTTACTATTCTCTTAGTACGTAATTAATTACTTCCTTGTCCCTTAAGGTAACCCCTTAAGTGGTATTCTACATGGAAGTTGAGGCAACATGATGTCTTTTTCTTTTTAAAGATTAATTTTTAAATTTCTGATTATATGTATGCGTGTGAGTGAAAATGCCCAAGAAAATCCAGGGGCTGAATCTCCCTGAAATTAGAGTATAGTCTGTTGTCAGCAGCCCAACATGGGTACTGGGAACAAAACTCAGGTCCTCTGTAAGAGAAATACACACTCTTAACTATTGAGTCATCTCTCCAGCCCTGGAAATGCTGTCTTAAAGAGTCCTATGATAGTTAGATGGGGTAGTATGATCAAAGCCTTATGAGTTAAATCCCTTTTATTTCATAGTTACTGTATAGATCTTGGTTAATTTACTGTTTGAAGGGTAAGGCAAACCTACACTAAAAAAGCTATTAGTTTGTCCACATTATAATGAGAAGTTTGGAAATTCATTGTATTTGATTAAGGTTAGAATTTGGTGTGTGAGGCCCTCCCCCTCTAGAAGTCTTCACATTCTGTCTCAGATACTCAAGTGCAGTTTAGCTGAGGGTTCTTTCCATCTCCCACCCTTTGCAAGGATGGTTCAGTGTGGTGCTAGCTTGGTCTATCACTCTGCCACTTATGTGTACAAACTGCATGCCTGATGCTTGTGTTGTAGACAAGAAGCTCAGCTCTGAGCATTGCTCCATTTGGATGCAGAATCTTATCCTGTTGGGTTTCAGGGACACGTTCTGATTGGAAGAACCCATTTTCAAGCATAGTTGCCTGTAATTGGTTGTTTTTTGCTCTTTTACTCTTTGTTCTTTGGTCATTTTGGGGGGCCCTCCACCCAGCTGCCAAGTAAATACACACAGAGACTTATTATTTACAAATACCTGTCCTTAGCTTGGCTTGTTTCTTGCTAGCTTTTCTTAAATTATCCCATCTACCTTTTGCCTCTGGGCTTTTGCTTTTCTCTGCTTCTGTGAACCTTTCTTTACTTCTTACTCCATGACTTGCTGTGTAGCTGGGTGGCTGACCCCTGGAGTCTTCCTCTCCTCCTCTTTCTCTCACTCCTCCATCCTCTCAGATTTCTCCTCCCATTTATTCTCTCTGCCCACCAGCCCCACCTATCCTTTACTGCCAAACTATTGGCTGTTCAGATCTTTATCAGATAAATCAGGTGTTTTAGACAGGCAAAGTAACAAATCTTCACAGAGTTAAATAAATACAACATAAAAGAATGCAACACATTTTTGCATCATTAAACAAATGTTCCACAGCATAAACAAATGTAACACATCTCAAAATAATATTTTTCAACAGTTGCTAGATTCTAGATTCTAGTATAGATTCTCATCTGTGTACAGTGGGTATTTATTTGACAGAAGGTTTCAGCTTTCTTCACATATATGCATATGTATGGCTTAATAAATATTATGCTGAGTGCCTAAGGCCATTTTCAAGCAAGTACAGAATGTAGTTTGGGCATAGTTCTTTCCTTTCCTGCTGCCTTCCACTTTTTCACCCTGCCCGTCCCATGAGAACACTGTTCCTCTAGGTACTTTGTCTTCTACTTTCCTGTCACCTGTGCATGCATGCTATGTATTTATAACATCTATGGTGCATGAGTGAGAGAAAATGTGATATTTGTCTTTCTGGGACTGACATAATTTATTTATATGATCATATAATACCTTCCCATGACATTTAGGTCAGGACAAGTTTCTAAATGAGTTGGTAAAGGGTCAAAGCTGAGGGTGTCTCTGATGTCATGGTAATAAGCACTTATGTTGATATCACAAAGAATTGAAATATTTTTGTCATAAGAATAAAAGAGATATATGCAAACAGAAGTAAAACAAAAACTTTGTGACCTAAAATTTGAATTTAACTACCTTAGGATATACTGATTGTTTTGATTTATAAATTGCTTAATCTGTACACTCACCTAAGTATCTACAGAGGCCTAGAATCAATAGTCAAGGAGAATTGAGCACCTTAGGGGCAGATTGAAATGTCTAAGCACTGTTCTTTGCTAAATGGAACTGACACTCTACATAATTGATTCCAGGTTGAAGAAAGTGAACATACATGATAAGTCTTAGTGTTTTATCAAAATGAAAAGTTTTATGTTACCAAAGAACTGGCCATCTCCTGTGACCAGATTGGTGCCTAGCTCAATTGTTATCAGAGAGGCTTCATCCAGCAACTGGTGGAAACAGATGCAGAGAACCACAGCCAAACATCAGGCAGATTTCAGGGAATCCTGCAGAAGAGGAGGAGAAAGGATTGTAGGACCCAGAGGGGTCAAGGACACCACAAGAAAAATCACAGAATCAACTAACCTTTCCTCATAGGGGCTCCCAGAGACTGAACAACAACCAGGGAGCCTGCCTGGGTCTGTGCATAGTCAGCCTTCCAGGGACTGTGCATAGTCAGCCTTCTATTCCATGCCCTTCTGTATGTTTTGTCCATGTTCTCGCTGCAAGAGCACACTAGAGACTGGACTATGTATGAGGAAGAAGGTAAGAAGAGTGTATTTTTTACAGTTCTGGAGCCTGAGAAGTCCAAGATCAAACTTTCAGAGAGACCACACCACAGCACATGGCAAAACATCACAAAGATGTCAAGGGCAAGAGGTGCTGGTTAACTTTTCCAACAAATGTACTCTTGTGGTAGGAAATCCATCCCCATAATTATGTTATTAATTCATTTTTAGAAGGCAGGTCCTTCTGACCTAATTATCTTGCAAAGATACCTCCTCATAATACTGTTATATTAGGGGTCTAGTCCTCTATGTGTAACTTTGGGGATCCTGTTCACACCATAGCAGATGGGATTTCCATTTCCTCCTCTTTTTTGTGGTAATTGGTGTTCACATATATTTGCATATCAGATTTTCCTTACCTAGTAATTTATTGATAGACACAGGCTGCTCTCATGCCTTGGCTATGAGTAGTGTTTCTGTGAAGGTGGGGACACAGAGAAACAACTCAAGGCAGCAGTTTCATTCCTTCGGATGCAGTATGAAGTATTCTTTGCATTCTTGTGACCAAACATCTGACAGGAAGCAACTTGATGCAAGAAGAATTCATCCGGGCTCATGGTTCCAGGGTATTAGTCTATCATGATGGAAAGGTGTGATGGTAGGTGGGGCTCAGAGCTGCGGTGTCAGGGACACATCTCATGTTGCCTAAGAAACAGATTGTAATTCGCCTGGAAGCTGAGCCAGGATATGATCATTAAGATCTGACCCACAGTGGCCCACTTCCACTGGTTAGGACCCATCTCTTAAAAGTTTCACAGCTTGTCAAAACAGCGCTACCAGCTGAGGACCAAGTGTTCAAACACCTGAGTTTGTGGGGACATTTCACATCCATGGTGCATGTGTATATATGATGCATGATAGATGTACTATTTTAATTATTGAGGTTTTTAATTAATTATGTTTCCCATATGGCGGTGCCACTTTTCCTTCTTTCTGATGAAACTGCACAGGCTTCCCCTCTCTCTGTTTCCGGACAACATTTGGCATCTCTTCTTCATTTGATGATAACCTCTATCAGGCATGAAGTGATGGCTCATTTTGGTTTGAGTTTTCATTTGTGTTTGTCTGATGACTTGTGATTCTATATACCTATCCATATACCTGTTAGCTATTTGCATGACTCTTTTGGAAAAAAAAATCTATTCTGGTCTTTTGTTCAATTGTTTATCAGGTATCTCTTTTTCTTTTTTTTTCTTTGGTAACTATTGAGTTGATTGAGTTCATTAGATATTTGGATCATAACCCCTTATCAGATATATGACTACAAATCTTTCCTCCTACTCTGTAGGGATTTTTTTTTCATTTCGTTGACATTTCCCTTTCAAATGGAGAGTTTATTTTGGTTTCTTATTGCTGTGTGTGATTTTGATGCCCTGCCGCCCTCTCTCATAATTTCAAAGACCTTTTCTCATCCTTTTACTAGTTTTTTTTATTTCATTCTTACAAGTTTTTAGTCAATATTGAGTTGATTTTTTGCATGTGTTATAGGTGAGGCTCCAGTTATATTCTTTTGCATATAATTTCTTGCTTTCCAGCTTCACTTATTGACAATGCCACTCCCTGCCCCAAGGTATGTTCTTACCGTTTCTGTCAAAAATGAGTTGATCATATTCATGTGGATTTATTTCTGGTTATCCCTTCCATTCCTCTTAGCAGCATAGCATGTCTGTTTTCAATGCCAGCATGGTAGTGCTTTGATTAAGTAGTTTGTAAAAATAATTTAAAACTGGGAAGTGTAACATCTTCGGCTTGTTCTTGTTCAAGATTAAATTTGTGGCTCAGTACAAATTTAAACATGTTTGTCTCCTTTGATGTGAAAAATGTCATGATAATTTTGAGAGGAATTGCTTTGAATCTGTAGACTTATTTTGGCAGTATAGGTATTTTAACCATTTTAATTGATTTGTCTTATAAAGTTTCAATTTGTGCCATTTTCATTTCTTTTATTCATGATTTATAATCCCCCTCTTAGTTAAGCTTATTTGTTTGTTTGCTCTTTGTTTTTTGAGACAAAGTCTCTCTATATAGCCCTAACTGGCTTGGAACTCACTATGTAGAGCAGGCTGGCCTCAAACTCATAGAGATCCATCTGCCTCTGCCTCCCAAATGCTGAGATTAAAGGTGTGTTGTGCGACCATGTCTGGCCCTAAGTACTCTTGATGCTATTACAAATGAGATTGTTTCCTTAAAAATTTTGACTCTTTGTTGATAGAGCAGAAAAATATAATTGTGTTTGGTCTGTTAATTTTTGTGTTGTATAGCTTTACTAAATTTATTAATGATAACAATTTTGGTGGGGTAATTAGAGTTTTGTACATACAATATCATATGCAGGCAGATTTCATTCCAATTTGGATGGCTTTTGTCCCTCTTCCTTGCCAACTTGTTTTGGCTGGGACTTCCAGGATTATGTTGAATAAAAGGGAAACTTGGCATCCTTTCCTTATTTCTAATCTTAGAGGAATAGCTGTTACATTTTCACCATTGAGTTTGATGATGCCCCTGGGCTTGTAATGCATGATTTTTCTTATATTTAGATTCATTTTCTTCATTCTTAGTATGATTGATTGATTGATTGATGACTGATTGAGACAGGGTCTCACTATGTAGCTCTGACTGGCTGGTCTGGAACTTACTGTGTAGACCAAACTGTCCTCAAACTCACAAGGATGCAATTGCCTCCTTGAATGTTCCTTTTGAATCTATTGAGATGATCCCATATGTTTTTCATTTATCATTCTCTTAATGTTCAGCATCACGTCTATTGATCTGTGTGTCTGGCCATTTTGCATCCGACAAACTCCACTGGGTTATGGTGAATGGTCCTTGAACATATTGTTGATTTCAGCCTGCTGATATTTTGTTGAGAGATTTTGCCTGCATTTGCACCAAGTATGTTGGCTAGTAAGTTTTTCTTGTCCTGTCCTTGTCTGGCCAGCTTTGGTATAAAGGTAATTTTAGACTTGGAATGAATTTAAAAGGATTCTTAGTTCTTCAAATGGTTAAAGAGTTTGAGAAGAATTAGCACTAATTCTTCTTTAACATTTTTTGGAGAAAGCCCATGAAAGCATCTGGTCCTATTCTTTCCTTCATTAGGGGCTTTTTGACTAGAGCTTTACTTTATTTCTTCACTATTTGTTCAGAGTTTTCTATTTCTTTATGACACACTCTTGACATGTCTGTTTCTCAGAATTTATCCTCTAATTACAGCCACTCTGTCTTATGGTCTTCTTACCTGCTTTCCTTTAATTAATTAATAATGATTAATTTAAAGTTTTTGCATAGGTTGAATATTGGATAAGTTTGAATAATCATTGCAAATTTTGTTGGTTGTTTTATAATGTAAATGAACAAAAATGATGAACAGATGCCCTGATTGATGTATGACATTTCCTAAAGTGGCCAATCAAAGCAAAAAGTGGGGAACATATTTAAAACAAGATAGGTGACATATTGAAAACTTGATTAGCCCAATTTCTATTGCTATAATAGAATGCCTGAAGCTAATGTTTTACAAAGGAATGTTTATTTAACTTAAGTCATGAAGGATGAAATTTCAGCACCAGGTGGTCTTTGGTGAGGGTTACTCAGAGCAAGGCACAAAGGCAGGAGTGTGTATGAGGGGGCAGAGTCTAAATGCCAGTCCCCAAATAACTTCTTTTCAACATGTGGATCCCTTTTCTGCCTTTTCCTGATTGGAGAGAGTACAACCAGAGCTGTTTGTGGGATGTGAATCTTTGCATTAACAGGGCTTGGGAACCCTTAAGGCTGTTACACAGTAGGAGCTGTCAGTTCCTGATTAACTTCAGCAGGTGCAGGAACCTTTGCCAGGGAGCTGCCCCCAAATCCAGCAGCCCCATTATTTATGTGCTCCTTATTTTTTTAAATGGCACTGGGACTGGGGAGATAGATGGCTCAGTTGATAAGTGCTTGCTGCACAGGTCCAGATTCCTGAGTTCAGATCCCCAGATCCCATATGAAAAGCTGGTGGAGTGACACATATCTGGAATCCTAGTGTTTGGGGTGTGGGGAGGAAGAGGAGGATCCCTGGCCGGTTAGTCTAGCTGAATGGTTGAGTGTTGAGGTTCAGTGAGAGACCCTGTCTCAAAAACAAATGTTGAGAACAGCGTCGAGGAAAACACTTGGTGTTGACATCTGACATCTGCACACTGTACACGTATGAGGACATATATACATGTACATTCATGTACACATAAACACATTATATGAAATCATTTGACATTTCAGCAACAAAAAAAAATGAATGGGGCTTGTCTCTAGCCTAGTTCTTACGGAGACTCTAAGGAGGCATCTATTTTAGTTTAGCTGTTAACACAGAAGCATCCTTCTTTCTAGGATCATCATATTTGTGAGTCAGGATCATGTCCTCTAAGCAAAGTCAGTTTTGAAAATTCATGTAATGGTGGTTTGTATAGGTGACCACTCTGTTATAGATTGATTTCTGGTATAGCAACACAGTATATCTGAACATGCTCAAGGAACTGGTTTGCTGGGGGATTGTGACACCGTAGGAATAAGCCACCTCAACAGTGGGTTTCTTTCAGGTCAAATACATATATAAACTTCTTCAACCACCCACCCTTCCACTCCAGAAACTTAAAGCAGATGGTAGTGAGTTACTTTGGGCTGCTGCTGGCCCTGTTCTATGTTAAGCCCACCACATGTCTAGTCTTACTTGGTTCTCATTAAATCCTTCACGGCTCACATTATTTTGTTATAGTTAAAGGTGAGCAATCTGTGAGCAGAGATCTTCCATAGCTCACCACCATCATTGCATAAATTCGGAGTGGCTTCTGAACAGAGCCACTTTGCAGAAATAAAAGACCATATTGATCTGGTTAAAACCCATAAAATCAAGAAAGGTTAGATTTAGTGTTTGGAATTCCCCAAATCAGGGAAGTTACTACCAGACATGATTGAAGATGAGTAATTTATTTGCTGTGTGTAAACATGCTCTTCTTTTAGTTAGAAAATTATATTGTATCATCATAATCCATCTTTAAAATGTGATATACACATCAGTTCCAGTTGGATTCCTCTAAATCCTGTGCTCCGAGTACATGATGTCTTCAGCAAAAGGGTTTTTACCTTCAAGTTCTGGGAAGCGACCAGGGCAATGGCATTAGCCTGTATTGTTTGGGACTCTTGGACTCTCCTAACCAACTATTAGAAGGAGGTTTCCCTCATGGAATAACTCCATTTATAATGTGTGTGTGTGTGTGTGTGTGTGTGTGTGTGTGTGTGTGTGTGTATGTATGTGTGTTTGTGTGTGTGTGTATGATGTGTATATATATGTGTGTAAGATTATAAAATGGTAATGTTGCCTCATAGCTTTTTAAAATATCCTTAGTGTTATTTACTTCTTATTCCTCCCTCTTCCCTAAACATATGTATATATGAGCAACACTAAATGGATTCAGTAGGGTGTGTGTGTGTGTGTGTGTGTGTGTGTGTGTGTGTATGTGTAATAATTACAGAAGAAAAGGTGATGTATTTAAAAGGAGGAGACATGGGAGGAGGTGGAGGGGAGAGAGGTGGACATGATAGAAATACAGTGCTCATTTATGAACTTCTCAAAATGTTGTCTTTCCACACTTATGATAACAGCAATGTGTGTATATAAAATGTATAAGCTGTATGTAAAACACAATGCAGAAGCAAGAAATATTATGAGGTTAGCTGCCTTTCTTACTAAGTCTGTCATAATCACCTTATAGTAAGGCTTCCATATAGTTTCAAATAAAGAATATTCCCCCTCTTGAACAAAAATATCAGTTTTTGTTTGTATTGAACTCTATCTCTTTCCTAGGATCTGCAGGCTCTGTATTCTATAATGCTGTATGGCTGTTAGTAATAACAAGGTTTTTGACAGTGATGGCAAGATTCAGAGATGTTGATGAAGTGATGCCTTATGGAATGTGTCAGCTTTCATTGCCAGAATTGTGCAGAGAGTAGGGAACTGGCAATGTTTTCTCTTCTTAGTCTAGTCCATTTGAGAGTGAGTGTCTTCTTCCTGCTCCTGGACAACTGTGTATGCAGAAGATCAGCTGTGTAGATGGAGGATCTGGTGAGTAAATGTGGACAAGTTGGACAAGTTATACAAACCACTACCTGCACTGACTTGAACAGAGACAGGTAGAGAGCTAAATGCATCTATTTATGATTTAATATGTGTCACTTTCAAAATAACTATTTTCAAACCTTCTCCCAACAGGGAGTCAAAGAGAGGCCATATGACCTTATTTTATATTAAAAAATGATTTATTTTATTTAAGTGTGTGTGTGTGTGTGTGTGTGTGTGTGTGTGTGTGTGAGAGAGAGAGAGAGAGAGAGAGAGAGAGAGAGAGAGAGAGAGAGATTGGATCCTGTCCTGGCACTGGAGTTACAGGTGGCATTGAGCTGCCCACGGTAAATGCTGAAAACCCAGTTCCAGTCCTCTGGAAGAGCAGTCAGGCTCATATTTGCTGAGTTATCTCTCTGGTTTTCCTTTTCCCTTCCTTTCTTTTTCTTTTCTTTTCTTCCCCTTCCTTATTCTTTTCCTGTTTTTTTTTTAACATGTTATTTGCATGTGATAATATTGACTATGATGGCATTACATTTGGTCTAAGACCTTAGCTCTCGTGGGTTAGGCCTCTAGATTTTGGCTTCCTCCTGTTCTCTGGTTTAAAACACTATATGCTTTCCACTTTCCATGATATTTTCTGTCTTTATTGGATTTTATTCTACTAGGTTTGACTCTGTCTCCATGCCTAGCTGCTGTGGATATCGCTCCATATAAATAAACACTGATTGGCCAGTAGCCAGACAGGAAGTATAGACAGGACTAACAGAGAGGAGAATTGAAGGAACAGGAAGGCAGAGGGAGACACTGTCTGCAGCTGCCGCCAGGACAAGGAAGATGTAAGGTACCAGTAAGTCACAAGCCACGTGGCAAAGTATAGATTAATAGAAATGGGCTGAATATAAGAGTAAGAGCTAGACAATGATAAGCCTGAGCTAATGGCCAAGCAGTTTAAATAATATAAGCATCTGTATGCTTATTTTATAAGTGGGCTAAGGGACTGCTGGTGCATGGCGGAACCTGGAGAGAAAACTCTCCAGCTACACCTAGCCATATCTTAATTCCTCTTTAACTTGGGATTTTCATATATTCTAGAAACTTGCTTCTCTGAGTTCTATTCAACATTTCCCATTGCTTGCCTGAGTATAGGGAAAACCCAGATTCTCTCTGTGCTCCCTGTAATCACCATCAAGCCCTCCCCCAGTGATCTTGTTAAGGTCTGGCAAAGTGAGGTGTTTTGTCTCTGGGCTGAGTTTCTGTACTTGGCTCCAGGACCTTACTGCGCATGGAAACCAGGAGCCCTACATAATAGCATCCTGTGTTGGAGCTTCAGACTTATAGTCAGATTCATCATTTCAATGACCAACTATCCCAATCCCAGTGCTACTCATTGGTTCCAAATAAACTCAGATCTTAGGAGCATTTTACTTTATATCTGCAAAGTTTAAAGGCAAGTGGCTAAGTGATTCTGAAATTAAATTGTGGATATAAAATTGGTTGTTTCTTTGATGTTTGGGTTGATAATTGTGTGGATAACTCAGCCTCAGTTTCAAAGCTCTTCAACCATGAAACACTCATTTAATAAGCAGCTATTGAGGAAACACTATATCCCAGGTCAGGGGTGAGACTGGAATAGAAATGTACTTGGTACCTGTTCCATTTTTGATCCTCTTACTAAGCCTGGAAACTATGGAGCCAGAAGCTTAGGAAGTCAGTAGGTGAGGAAGCAAGGTCTTGGGACTGTTTGTGACTTGCCCAAGACTTTAGATACGTAGTTATGGCACTAGGACATGAGTCTATGACTTCTGTCCATCACTACACTGAATGGTGACCATCAGTCCCTTCTGCAGACCACATAAGGTATTATAGTGCAATGTGACTCAAAGTCCATCAGGTCTTTTTCTCTAGATGAGTCTGTCACTAGAAGCCTGTCAATCACCATGGTAGGATGAACCAGAATATGAGCCTTTCTCTTCCTCTGGCACTAGAGGCAAGATGCAGATGAAGGTGATGACATCCATAATTCCAGTGTGACTCTTCATCTTTGTTCCAATTCCTAGGAGAGGTGAGAACCAGAAGACAAGCAGGGCTAGGCTGTGAATCTCATTGTCTGTGCTCTTTGCTCATGTGGATAATTATCTGTAGACAGTGCTCACGCAGTCTCATCGTCTCTGATCCTGTTTCTTCCTTGGTTAAACAGATTGTTCTACAACACTTTTTGTTTTGGGTGGGTTTTTTTTTTTTGAGGCAGAGTCACATGTATTCTAGCCTTGCCTCAAACTCACTGTGTAGTTGAGGGTGGCGTTGAACTCTTGATCTTCCTTCTCCTACCTCCTGAGTGCTGGGATTACAGCATGTACTACCTTGCTCACCTTATGTGGTGCTGGGGACTGAACTTGGGGTTTTGTACATGCTAGACAAGCACTCTACCAACTGAGCTATGCCCCCAGCTCCACACTAGAACATTTTAAAAGTCTCTTTAGACCTTCATCCTGTGACTATAAGAAAAGGAAGTAAAGGACAGGACAGAATAGCAAGGGTGGGTGGAGCTTCTCTGAGGATAATTGGTTTGTTGCCTTTTTCTCCTATCCAGACAGAGTCTCTATTTTACTGGTAGATATATGACATAAAACATTACTTTTTGGAGCAACACTTAATATTATCTTCAGGGTTGAAAATCAATATAGCCTAAAATCCAGAAATGTTCCTCTTCTAGATAAATACCAAAATGAAACATCCTCATGTATAACAGGAGACTCGTGTTGGAATGTTGCTAGCAATACTGGAATAGAAAGGAAAACTGGCACATCACTCAAATGTCCACAAGGAAGAATAGATACACAAACTGTCTCCAATGAAACAATTACAGTGTTTTCTTCTGCTCTTTGTGCTGTCTCAGTTAGGGTGCTGGCTACTATTTATGTCAACTTGATCCAAGCTAGAGTCACTTGGGAAGAAGAAACCTCAGCTGAGAAAGTGTCCCCACCAGACTGGTTGGTGGGCAAGCCTGTGGAGCATTTTTGTGTAGCTAGAGTTTTCCTGCCTGGCCCACAGTCAGGACAAATCACTCTCACCTGCCAGTCCCACAGCCACTCAGACCCAACCAAGTAAACACAGAGACTTATATTGCTTACAAACTGTATGGCCGTGGCAGGCTTCTTGCTAACTGTCCTTATATCTTAAATTAATCCATTTCCATAAATCTATACCTTGCCACATGGCTTGTGGCTTACCGGCATCTGTACATGCTGCTTGTCCTGGTGGTGGCTGGCAGAGACTCCCTCCGCCTTCCTGTTCTTTTAATTCTCTCTGTTAGCCCCACCTATACTTCCTGCCTAGCCACTGGCCAATCAGTGTTTTATTAGCAACACATTTGCCATACAGAATGTGGGAGGAACCAGTCCATTTTGGGTGGCACCACCCATAGGCAGGTGGGTCTGGATAAAAGCAGGCTGAGCAAGCCAGTAAGCAGCATTCCTCCATGGCCTCTGCTTTAGTTCCTGCCTTCACGTTGCTGTCACGAGTTCTTGCCCTGACTTTCCCCAGTGATGGAGTATGACCTAAGAGTTGTGTGCTATGGGATGTCTTTCTGTATACTGTGAATGTGTGTTGCTCTGATTGGTTGATGAATAAAGCTACATTGGCCTATGGCAAGGCAGTTTAGAGGCAGGCAGGAAGCCCAAGCAGATACACTGGGAGAAAAAAATGAGAAGAGGGAGACGCCAGCCTGCCACCCAAGGAGCAACATGCCAGCTGACCGGTAAAGCCATGGAACATGTGGCAAAACATAGATTACTAAAAATGGGTAATCCAGCACTCAGGAAGCAGAGCCAGGTGGATCTCTGTGAGTTCAAGGCCAGCCTGGTCCACAGAGCAAGATCCAGGACAGGCACCAAAAACTACATGGAGAAATTCTGTCTTGAAAAACCAAAACAACAACAAAAAAAAAGAGCTAGCTAGCAAGAGGCCTGCCATAGGCCATACAGTTTGTAAATAATATTAAGCCTCTGAGTGATTATTTTATAAGTGGCTGTGGGACCACGGTGGAGGTGGGGAGGGCAGGCAGATGTGGGGCTGGGTGGGACCAGAGAAACCTTCCAGCTATAGTTGTAAGCTGAAACAAACCTTTCTAACCCAGTTGTTTTTGGTCATGGTGTTTTATCACAGCAATAGCAACCCCAGCTAAGACACTGGTTGAGTTTCTCTCTATGGCAAATGTGTACCGAGTGTGTTCCCTCTGCTGGCCATTGTGCAGCTGGGTGGTAAGTGTATCCCCATGGCTTAATGTACACTGTAGGTCTCCCATCCATATAAGGAGTCTCATCCTTCTGCTTTCTTTGATCATTCATTCAGTCTTCACGTCTGTGAAGTTGCTGGAAGCACACAAACATTTTAATACTAGTTGTATGCAGTTTAATTTTTCTTTTGCGTTTACTGTCCTATCATATTGAAGAAGCTGTTGACTAATGTAAGATCATGGCAGCTTATTCATAGTTTTTTTCCTAAGAGCTTATACATTTTAGCTTTCACATTTAGTCTGTAAAACATCTTAAATTAATTTCTGCATGTGGTGTGAGGGAGAGGAACAATTTCAACCATTTTGGTATTCAGTTGTGGTATCACTAAGTAAAATAATACTTCTTCCTCCATTGTCTTGTTTCACCATAACTGTTGGAAATTGTACTTTTTACCTATTTTTCTAGTTCACTTTAACTGTCTACTTGATCTCAGTTGAGAGATTTCCCATATCAGATTGACCTGTGGGTGAGTCAGTGGAGGATGGTCTTGCCAGGTGATCATGAGCTTTAAAAGAAAGTCAGCTAAGCATGAATCTTGAGCAATCTAGCAAGAAGCCTTCCTCCATGGTCTCTGTTTCAAGTTTCTGCCTGAGTTCCGGTCCTGGCTTCTCTCAGTGATGGACTGTCACCCGTCCGCTGAAACAAACCCTTTCCTCCCCCAAGTTAGTTTGGGTTGTGGTGTTTGTCACAGTACCAAGATGGAACTAGACCAGACATAATAGTTTATTTCCAGACCTTCAATTGTATTTAGTTTATCTGTACATCTCTCCTGCGCAGGTACCAGTCATCTCGATTACTGCTTTGCAATAAGTTTTGAGATCAAAAAGTGTGAGTTCTTCAAATTTGTTCTTTATTAGCTTCTTTCTTTTTTTCCTGCCTGCCTTCCTTTGCCCCCTTCTTCCCTCCCTCCCTCCTTCTTCTTCTTCTTCTTCTTCTTCTTCTTCTTCTTCTT